>CATIWQ010450056.1:0-12439 GCA_949673415.1 Euphorbia schlechtendalii | reverse complement strand
ACAACATGGTAGGAACATGGTAAGGACATGGTAGGAAGTAAAAAATGACAACTCTGGAAATATTAATGTAGTTTCCTGATAGATAATTGATGAAAGGAGCACTATCTAGTAGTTAAACATGATAGGAGCACTATCTGGTAGGAACATGGTATGAAAATGAACTTGAAAATAAAACAAAATAGAAGAAGATAACAAGAAGGTAAGAATATGGTAGGGACATGGTAGGAAGTAAAATATTACACCTCCAGAAATATTACTGTAGTTTCCTGATGTATAACTGATGAAAGGAATATTGTCCAATAGTTAAACATGACAAGAGCACTATCTGGTAGGAACATGGTATAAAAATGAACTTGAAAATCAAACAAAATAGAAGCAGCTAACAACATGGTAGGAACTTGTTAGGGATATGGTAGGAAGTAAAAAATGACAACTCTAAATGAAATTGCTATAGTTTCCAGATAGATAACTGATGAAACTAGCACTATCTAGTAGTTAAACATGACAAGAGACTGGTAGGAACATGGTAGGAAAATGGTACAAAAATGAACTTGAAAATCAAACAAAATAGAAGAAGATAACAACATGGTACGAAGTAAAAGTAAAAACTTTGTAAATATTATTATAGTTTCCTGATAGATAACAGATGAAAGGAGCACTATCTAGTAGTTAAACATGAATGAGGATTATCTGGTAAGAACATGGTAGGAAAATTAACTTGAAAATCAAATAAAGTAGAAGCAGATAACAACATGGTAATAACATGGTTGGGACATGGTAAGAAGTAAAAAATGACAATTTTGTAAATATTACTATAGATTCCTGGTAGATAACTGATTAAAGGAGGACTATCTAGTAGTTAAACATGAAATGAGCACTATCTGGTGGGAAATTGGTAGGAAAATGAATTTGAAAATCAATTAAAACAGAAGCAGATAATAACATGGTGGGAACATGGTAGGAAGTAAAAAATTATAACTCTGGAAATATTACTATGGTTTGCTAATAGATAACTGATGAAAGGAACACTACCCAGTAGTTAAACATGACATGAGTACTATCTGGCTGAAACATGGTAGGAACATGAACTTGAAAATCAAACAAAAAGGGAGCAGATAACAACATGGTAGGGACATGGTTGAGAGTAAAAAATAACAACTCTTGACATATTATAGTAGTTTCCTAATAGATAATATATGAAAGTAGCACTATCTAGTAGTTAAACCTGATAGGGACACTATCTGGTAGGAACATTGGAGGAAAATGAACTTGGAAATCAAATAAAATAGAAGTAGATAACAACATGGTAAGAACATGGTAGGGACAAGGTAGGAAGTAAAAAATGACAACTCTGTAAATGTTACTATAGTTTCCTAATAGATAACTAATGAAAGGAGCTCTGTTTAATTGTTAAATATGACAGGAGAACTATTTGGTAGGAATATGGTAGGAAAATGAACTTGAAAATCAAACAAAATAGAAGCAGATAACAACATTGTAGGAAAATTAACTTCAAAATCAAACAAAACAGAAGCAGATAACAACATAGTAGGAACATGGTAGGGACATGGTAGGAAGTATAAAAATGACAACTCTAAATAAATTATTGTAGTTTCCTGATGGAAAACTGATGAAAGGAGCACTATCTAGTAGTTAAATATGATAAGAGCACTATCTGGTAGGAACATAGTTAGCACATAGTATGAAAATGAACATGAAAATCAGATAAAATAGAACTATATATTATAGTAGTTTCATGATAGCTAACTGATGAAAAATCTGTAAATATTATAGTAGTTTCCTTATAGATAACTGTTGAAAGGAGCACTATCTAGTAGATAAACTTGACATAAACCCTATCTGGCAGGAACATGGTAGAAAAATGAACTTGAAAATTAGACAAAACAGAGTTAGATAACAACATGGTAAGAAATGGTAGGGATATGGTCAGAAGTAAAATATAACAATTTTATAAATATTACTGCAGTTTCCTTATAGATAACTAATGAAAGGAGCAATATCTAGTAGTTAAACATGAAATAGGCACTATTTGGTGGGAACATGGTAGGAAAATGAACTTGAAAATCAAACAAAACAGAAGCAGATAATAACATGGTGGGAACATGGTAGGAAGCAAAACATTATAACTCTTAAAATATTACTATAGTTTTCTGATAGATAATTGATGAAAGGAAAGCTATCTAGTATTTACACATAACAAGAGTACTCTCTGGTAGGAACATGAACTTGGAAATAAAAAAAAACATAAGTAGATAACAGCATTGTAGGAACATGGTAGAGAGTAAAAATGGCAAATTTGAAAATATTACATTAGTTTCCTGATAGATAATATATGAGAGGAGCACTATCCAGCAGTTAAACCTGATAGGAGCACCATCTGGTATGAATATAGTGGGAAAATGAACTTGAAAATCAAAGAAAATAGAAGCAGATAAGAACATGATAGGAACATGGTAGGGACATGGTAGGAAGTAAAAAATGACAACTCTGTAAATGTTACTATAGTTTCCTGATAGATATCTGATGAAAGGAGCATTATCCAATAGTTACACATGATGGGAGCACTATCTGGTAGGAACATGCTAGGAAAATGAACTTGAAAATCAAACAAAATAGAAGTTGATAACAACATGGTAGGGACATGGTAGGAAGTAAAAAATGACAACTCTGAAAATATTACTATAGTTTCCTGATAGATAACTGATGAAAGAAGCACTATCCAGTAGTTAAACATGACAAGAGCACTATCTAGTAGGAACATAGTAAGAACATGGTAGGAAAATGAACTTGAAAATCAAACAAAATAAAAGCAGATAACAACATGGTAGGAACATGGCAGGGACATGGTAAGAAGTAAAAAATGACATCTCTGGAAATATTACTGTATTTTCCTGATAGATAACTGATGAAAGGTGCATTAATTAGCAGTTAAACATGACGGAGCACTATATGGTAGGAACATGGTAAGAAAATGAACTTGAAAATAAAAATAATAGAAGTAGATAACAACATGGTAGGAACATGGTAGTAAGTAAAAAATGACAACTCTGAAAATATTACTTCAGTTTCCAGATAGATAACTGATCAATGGAGCACTATCCAATAACTAAACATGACAAGTGCACTTTCTCGTAGAAACATAATAGGAACATGGTACGTAAATGAATGTGAAAATAAAAAAAATATAAGTAGATAACAACATGGTAGGAAGTAAAAAATTGGCAACTGTGTAAAAATTACTATAGTTTCCTGATAATAATTGATGAAAGGAGCACTATCTAATAGTTAAACATGATAGGAGCACCATCTAGTAGGAACATGGTAGGAAAATAACTTGAAAATCAAACAAAATAGAAATAGATAACAACATGGTAGGAACATGGTAGGGACATGGTAGGAAGTAAAAAATGAAAACTCTAGAAATATTTCTGTAGTTTCCTGATAGATAACTTATGAAAGGTGCATTATCCAATGGTTAAACATGATAGGAGCACTATTTGGTAGGAACATGGTAGGAAAATTAATTTGAAAATTAAACAAAACATAAGCAGATAACAACATGGTAGGATGTAAAAAATGACAACTCCGGAAATATTACTGTAGTTTCATGATCGATAACTGATGAAAGGAGTAATATCTAATAGTTAAACATGACTGGAGCACTATCTAGTTGGAACATGGTAGGAAAAAGAACTTGAAAAACAAACAAAGCAGAAGTAGATAACAACATGGTAGGAAGTAAAAAATGACAACTCTGAAAATATTACTGTTGTTTCCTAGTTGTTAAATGATTAAAGGAGCATTATCCAGTAGTTAAACATGACAAGAGCACCACTATCTGGTATGAACATTGTAGGAATATGAACTTGCAAATCAAACAAAACAGAAGTAGATAACAACATGACAGGGATATGGTAGGGACATGGTAAGAAGAAAAAAATGATAACTTTAGAAGTATTACTATAGTTTCCTATTAGATAACTGATGAAAGGAGCACTACCCAGTAGTTAAACATAACCGGAGCACTATTTGGTAGGAACATTGTAGGAAAATGAACTTGGAAGTAAAACAAAACAGAAGCAGAGAACACATGGTAGGAACATGGTAGTTATGTGGTAGCTACTAGTTTTCTTCCAAAATCGAATGGTTGGAAAAAATTTCAAAAAAGTATATCATAGTGGATGGCATTTCGAACATAAAATTGTGATGAACAAAAAACTCTAAAGAGGCATGTCAAAAAAATAAACGGTTCAAAAGATAATGGCAAAAAAAGATGAGAAAATTAAAAGAGAATAAGCATGACATCATCTATAACATCATCAGTTGATAATTAAATTTGGAACGTATAAGGAAAAAAACAAATTTTAAATGGTTATGGAATGGAAAGGAATAAGTTAGAAGGTAAATTAGTAAATAGTTTACTCAATGAGGACATTTATAACAATTTCCCTAATGAGAATTGAATTAAATTTTTTTGTACCCACATCTTGATTCTAAACCGACCCTTAATATTTTCTGTAACTTTTTCCTTGCAAAACTTTTTTCCTTTACACACAAACTTACAATTGCTAGGAATGATATAATTGGGTCAAATGGCATCTTGCTTAAAAAATTTCTTTTTGAAAAACTCTCTGAGAGTCGGTGCAACTCTCTACAAGCTAAAAGGTTGAGGCGGGAGAGAATTTCGGGGCATGGTCCCCAACTAGGTTGGTTTCCTTGCTTGCCTACAAAACTCCCACCTCTTTTTTATTAAACAAAATAGTTACAATTCTTAAGAAGGGAAAGGTAACTTAATTACAAAGTATGAATCTCGGGTTTACAAATAAGTCCGTGGACGCTAAATAAATGCTACACCTATTACAATGAAAAAAACCAACAAAGATTAATACTCACAACCAAAATGTCAATAGTGTCAAGCTTTCCTTCAAATATCCATTTGTTACGTCGCTTTCAAAGAGACCAATTGATGATGAACCAAAGAGATGTCCCAAAATCATATGAATTTCCTGACCGAAATAGCATAAGCCAAACGTGGAAAAATCCCATGAGAGTGTTTGGGATCGATAATGGAACTTCCAGCTATTTAAGAGCTTCCAACCAAATTCATAAACTTGAATGGCAAAGAAGGAATAAATGATCAATCGTCTCAACTTCACTACAGAAGGGACAAGTGGACTCGTCGATTGCGAGGAAACCTCTTGAAAAATGGAAAGCACAAGTTGGTAATCTGCCATGGAAAAGAACCCAACCAAAAAAAAATTTTGATAAGATACATGCAGACCAAATAGAAGAAAAATCAAGAGAAGGTGTTGTCTAATGAGTCGAGCGGTGGAAAATGTTACTAAATGAAGTTGCCAAATACTGTTTTAGCAACCCAACATCCCAATAAAAATTATCATCTTCAAGGCTGAAACAGGGCTACTCCCAAGAGTCGGCAATAAGGGATGAAGTGCCAATGAAGATGCTCGGTATAGCAAGTATGATCCAACATCGAAGATGGTAGCAGCGTTCTCGCTGTGAAAGGTGAAGATTGTGCTTCCAAAAGGGATGGGAAAATGAATTAGAAGAAAAGATTACCGAGCATTCGATTAAAGTTTAACACCTCTTATTGTTGCACAAGGATTAGAGGTCCTGGAAAAGGTACTATAAGGGTTTATCTGGTATCCAATTATCGTGCCAAAAAGATGTCCAGATTCCATTACCAACCCCCACATGACAATGAGCTAAACATAAATCCCATTTAACTTTATTACGAATACAACATGCGACAATAGATCTCCAAATAGGTGATAATGAGGGGCTGTCCACATTAACTAAGTCCGTCTAAGATTCAAAGCCACAACTAACAACGTAAATGGAATACCAAAGTGAGTCCCGATTGGCCTTTCTAATTTTCCAAATCCATTTGAATAAGAGGTTGCAATTTATTAAGGAAAAGTCCCTATTAAGGCAAATTGATGGTTGCCCAACAAATCTTGCAAATCCCAGTTAAATTAGAGTCACCTTGCCATAAAATGTTTCTCATTAGCTTAGATAAAGTAACATTAATGGACAACGACATCTTGTGTAATGACATAAGTTAAATGGGAAGATAATACCAATTTTATTAATATTAGGCGGTCAGCATAATAGAGGCAACGACCCTTCCAAATAGCGAGACGTTTCTTGAACTTGCCCACTAGAGGATCCCAACTTGCTAACGACAATCAGTTGATACAAAGAGGTGTGCCAAGGTAATTGATTAGGAATTTTTTATTTCGACATCCAAGAAGAGTAGCACCTGAAAGGAGGAATTCATCAGAACAGTGAACGCCAAGGAGCGTGCTCTTGTGAAAATGATTCATAAATCGGAAATGAGCTCAAAATATTTAAGAATACATATGAAATTTCGAAGCATGTCCAAGTCAAGCGGGAGGAAACAAAGTGTATCATCTACAAATTGGAGAAGAGACATTCAAGAGTGAAGAATCCCCCGTTGAATCCTGAAAGAAAGCCCTCACTAATACTTAGGTTAATCATTTGTTTTAATCCTTCAACCACCAAAACAAAAATAAATGGTGAGAGCGGGTCGCCTTACTTAACCCCTTTATAGATCTGAATCGGAGCGGATGGTGAACCATTGACGAGGATGGAAATCGATGATGGTGTTCTATAATTGGAAAGCCATGATATCCATTTATTACCAAAGCCCATTCTAACAAATACCGCATCGATATAATCCCAAGAAACATAGGCGAATGCCTTATGAAAGTCTAATTTCAAGACCATGCAAGAATGGTGACGAGAGTGGAATTTGCTTATGATTTTTGATGTTAGAAATGAGCGATCGTGAATGCTATGGCCTTTGATAAATGCAAATTAGTTATCAGATATTATGTGGGGTAGGATCAACTGAAGTCTTGATGCCAACGATTTAGCAATAATTTTATAAATTCCATGGATGAGGCAAGTCGCTCTTGGAGCTTTCAGGACAAGGATAGTGAGTGAAGTCTTGATTTAACATGGTAGTCAAGATGATGAGTAAAAATTCGTGACAAGGCTCATAATTTCGGGCTTTAGGTCCTCCCAAAATTCTTGTAAAAATGGAAATTAAATCCACCCGAAGCTGGTGATTTGTTCTCACCTCAATCCCAAATTGCTTCCCATACATCATTGACTGAGAATGGGGCTTTCAACAAAGCATTTTGATCCACTAAAACCCTCATTTTTGAACCATTGAAATTTAGTCTTCTTAATGAGAAAGGGACCACAAGGGTAGCAATAAATAGATTCCTAAAATAATCACGAATTAATAGCTGAAGTAATTTCCGCCACATCCGAGATTAACGACCCATTAACCTTAAGTTGTAAAATTCGATTATTACGGAAATGAGTTGATGCCAAACGGTTTAAAAAAAGCAGTGTTATTATTTCCCAAGAAGGTCCAGGCGACCCTCTATTATTGATGTCGAATATTCTCAAGGTTACGGCGAAGAAGGAGGAGAGTGTTCTTTTTCGTGACAAGTTGCATAGAGATGGCAACCATAAGAGGTCGATCAATATTAATATCACTCAAGGTAATGTTTAACACAATCACTTCCTGGTCCCTAATCCTCTTTTCAAGTTGTCTAAAGTAAGAAGCATGCCATAATCTGATTGCTTTGCCCAATAAGCTAAGTTTGGAGGCAATATCACTGCTGACGTGATTAGACGAATGTTAAGCAACTTTTTTTTAATAAATGGTACAAAGTTAGGCTCTTCCCACCATAAATTAAGTGAACAAAATGACTTTGGGCCTTTACAAATGGGTGGTCTTGATTGAAACAAGATGGCTAGGTGGCTCGAAATACAATTGTCAAGATTCGAGATAGTCATCGTAGATAACAAATCTAAAAGATCACATGATGCTAGAACTCGATCAATACACGAATGAGCTATACTATTATGCCACATGTAGTCGAGCCATGGAGAGGAAGGTCTTGAATTTCAAATGTCGTGAACAAAATCTTGGAAATAACCCATGCTCGGTAATACTCTTCCACTAGATCTTTCTGACGTGGCTAAAACCTCATTAAAGTTCCCATAAATTAGCACATTGTTATAATTTCGAACATATGGTAACAGCTCCAACCACATGGCATTCTGTTCCTCACTATTTGTAGAACCATAAAGTACAATTAGGTGAAAAGACGAGTGGGGTTGCTCAATATGGAGAAGGATCCATCTATTTGTCGAATGGATTTCATAAGATCAAATAGAATAGCAAGATTCCTCCCGAAAGACCTTGCGACGGTACAATGAGATGTTCGAAATTGTTATGACCTAAGAGTGATTTTACCATTAGTTCCGGAATAGAGAACACCTTTGTCTCGATAATAGACAAAAAATTCACGTTATATCAACGTAACATAGTCCGAATATAACCTTGCTTAGCCTTATTTCCAAGCCCACCTCTACAATTCCAACAAATAAGATTAAATGACATAAAAAAAATTGAAGATCCAAGAAATACCGCATTCCACATTCATTTTGAAGCGGAGATCGAGTCCATGTCGTTTATAATTACTTCTTTGTATCTCTCCTTGAATAATCCCAATTTGGTTCCAATATCGAAGGTCATAACATTTTCATTGGTAGGTTTATCATGCAATAGGAAGATTTTTCTATTCATGTTGCTGATGTTCAGAACTGAGGAGGACGCATAGTTGGGTTGGGTTTCAGTTACCGAGGAGGATGCATAGCCCAACGAGGTACGGGGCTATGTTGTATGTTGAAGAGGTTTTTCTAGAGGAGAAGTATTCGGTTCAGTCACTGCAACATTCCAACAACTTGACGGCAATATAGGTGCACTGTCTATTGGGTCCATCGAAAGGCCTGAACTATCTTCGTTACCAGAATCCAAGGCTGCATTACCATTAGCATAGGTTGAGCAAGTAATTGATTGATGAAACTTTACCAAAACCGGGAAGCAAGCATCACCCTTCTTTAAATTGAGCTTACAATCACAATAATCCAAGGAAACTAATATGAGGCAGGAAATTACATCCAATCTATCAGGGGATTCAAAGTCAAAGTCGAAGTGGATTAATTTTCCAAAGAGTCTCGCTAAATGCATAAGCAGGTCTTTGGTTAGCATGCTCGGCGGTAATCCCAAAAATTCCGCATAAACCAAACATTCTTTTGGTGTGAAATCCATGGAAAATTCTGCAACATAAAAAAATAAATCCTCGAGGAACAACCAATTGGTCTTAATAAATGCCATGAGAGCATCATTCGAGTGAAAAGAAATAAGAGCCTGTTCTCCACCCAATGGTGCAATGAAACTCGTCGCGAAGTTTCGGCTTTTGATAATGTCGTGTAGACTAGGAATTAGTGATATGTCTTTAACTTTCATAATACATGAAACGGAGGTCCAATTCCCGGCTTCAAAACTATTGTCAACCATAATGTCAATTGTTTTCTCCTTCGTCGAAACAACCTCAGCATAGGAACGACTGCCTCTTGTAGATTCGCAAAACTTGTGAGTGGTTTTAGGTTTACTCAATGTTTGGTTTGGTTGGTGGCGGAGGGGTGCAGGTAGGGCTATAGCTTTACGAACATATCTTGATTTAAAGGCACGAAGACGAATCGTGCCAATGGATACATCATTCAGACGATACAAGGCATCATGGAGGGGAATTGATCCATCAATGGAAAAGAAACTGAAATTGAGGTTTCTAGCGTTACGTTTCGGCGCTGTATATACAGAGCCATGAACGTCGTATTTTGCAAAAATGCTACAAAGGGCTTAAGCATCGTGAGAGTTAGGGTAGTTTTTGAAGTAGATTTTAGTTTGAGTTGGGAGGATACGGGAGTTAGGTTTGGGACGGTGGTGGGCGGTAGGCAGGTTGCCGGTGAGGGATGGGGAGGTGGAGGGCAGCGGCTATGGTTGGGTCTTGGGCATTTTTTATGCTCAACACTAATTTTGCTTAAAATATTTCTAAAAAGGGTGTCTTGCTAATTACAATGTTAGAATTGAAAAATAAATGTTTTAGAACTACCAATATCTAATTTATGGTATTCTTTTAGATAATATTTAAGAAAAATAGATTCAATTGAATTCATTTATATATTGGAAATTTTGTGCATAAAATGAAATAAAGTGAATTAAATTCCTATCTCATGAACGCATCTTTAGACATTTTACTTGAAGATTCTGATTAGGTGTTGTGAATTAATAATAAGTAATGAAATTTTTGGTAGATAATAGGTTCAGACTTGTTCAAGTGCATCCAAGAAATATATGGTATAAACTGCGAATCGTTTATGCTGGAGAAGATTGTTCCTACGGTTGGGAATATATGTGAAGATAATCTTGGAATGGATATTAATCAATCTAGTTCAATTACTGAACAAATCCATGTTATTGTAAATTGTGCAGCCAATACCACCCTTGATGACAGCAAAATATTAATTTTGACACTTGTTCGATCTTTACTCTATTCATCTCAAACAGGGTCAGTTCTGAGCGTAGATTAGACAGGATCAGTTAAAAAGGGTCACAACTTCTTTTACTAAATATATGTGCATATACGTTTCAAAAAAATATTTGTAGATTTACTTAAGTAAACTTCAATTCAGTTAAGTTCAGTTTAGTTCAAGTCCATTCATTACAATTTAATTTACTTAAGTAAACTTCAATTCAGTTAAGGACTTAAGTTCAATTCAAGTTCATTTATTCTTTTTTTTATAACAATTATTCTGATTAATACTTTAATAAAAATTTATAGTAATAATAATAATTAATAACAATAAAAATAAAAATATTAGTATGGAAAATAATTTTTAAACAATGTACTTAACAACAATTATAAATATAGTAAAATTAATGTATAAATACTAATAGTTACTAGTATATTCAGAGAACAATATTATAAATGTCACAATAATACAATAATAAATTATAATTATAGTATTGATTGATTAGAAAATGTGATATGAAACGATAATACTAAAACTTTTATTAATTAAAAAGATTATTTTTCTTGTTTATAATTCAATAATGAGTGACAATTTTAATCCAAGCTACAAGATAATATAATAACTATTATTTATTCATGTATAATTGTAATAATAATTATTATTTAAATATAAAACTTATAAATAAAATATTTTACTTATTATAACAACTTTTTATTATTAATGTTATAAAAAATGCTTTATTTATTATTAGATTTACGTAGTTTTTAATATAACTATCGAATATATTAATAACTATATATTAGAGTTATTTATTTATATTTATATTTATTATAATTAATTTTTTAATAAAACTAGTTTTATAATAGTTGTGCACTTAATTTTATTTTTTATAATTATTTATTATCACATATTATAATAATTAATTAATATCATTTAGTACTATTTTTAGTTATTATATTAATCATTCATTATGTTTTAATTTTACTATTATTTTAATAATTAATGTCTTGTTATTATGTTAAGTTCAATTAAAATTCATCAATTTCAGCTCAATTTAAATTAGCCAAGTTAAGTTCAATTTAGATTTCAGAAATCAGTTTGATTATTCCCTCCCTCTTTTATATAGGTACGATGTTTCTATTAACACAAACACAAAAGGGCCAGCTCGGATTTTAGAATTCACGAAGAAATGTGATCAGCTTAGACTTCTCTTGCATATTTCATCGGGTAAAATTATATGTGAATTTTTATCTTGATTGACAAGTAATTCGATTAAGCGCCGCATCAGATGTATTTGGCATTTCATAGTATTGATTGATTTGAAATGAAACATCATATGTAAGTGGAGAAAGAGAAGCAATAATAAAGGAAAAGGCATTTAAAATGGGACAATGCATAGCTTGGGAGACTAATTCTAATTCTTCCTCTTTTGTGGATATCAATGCTGAAACTAAATTGGCTTTTGATTTAAGAGACTTTCTCGGCAACAACGATACCGAAGAAATCAATAGAGTATTGAAACATTTTGGAAAAGAGAGGTACATACCGCTGTTGATCTTTCAATCTTATCTTAAAACCACGGTTTTTTTAAAAGTTTTCAGTAGTTAGAAAACATTTATTCATGAAGCATTGTTTTATTCGTGTGTCGGTCGAATATAATTCATATTGTCAGGCCCGTTCCTAAGTTATTGGAGGTGTATAGGCGAGATAAAAAAATGAACCCCTATTAATTTTTTTTGAAATCGTATCTTTATTATTACACTTTTTTTGAAAAACTCCCGGAGAGTCGGTGAAACTCTCCGAAAGCAAAAGGTTTGAGGCGGGAGAAAATTTCGGTGCGAGGTCCCCAACTAGGTTGGTTTCCGCGCTTGCCTACAAAACTCCCGACTCTCTTTTATTAATAAAATAGTTACAATTCTCGAGAAGAGAAAAGTAACTTAAATACAAAGTAAGAATCTCGGGTTCACAAAAAGGTCCG
>CATIWQ010450015.1:0-20040 GCA_949673415.1 Euphorbia schlechtendalii | reverse complement strand
TGAACCGAGTCTGTTAGATTAATTTAGTGAGTCGTAACATCTTTGTTGAACTTGCATGTTTTCTCTGCTATACTTGTTCGTAGTGAAGATTCTATATATTTAGATTCTCTAATCTTCCACATCTATATTTACTCAACTTTTTATTCTAATCTTCCTATCCAAAAATCTCAAATCTATTTTTATTTTCTTTTACTTTGTCTTTCCTTCCCTATGGTTTCGATATCTTTTAAAACTACATCACAACTGTATACTTGCAATTATCATCATTTTCTATTTAATAAGAGGTATTGACAACACCCACATTTTTCATGAACAAGTTTTTGACACCATTATTTGAGGATAAGCCTTACGAAACGAGTGTAGCCAAGTCTCACGAACAAGTTCTTGAAATCATTAGTTATTAAACTTATCAGTGGAAAAGTGGCGAACAGTGACATCGGTACCAATTTCATGATATCGGTACCAATATTGTGCCATCGATATCGATGTCATGATATCGGTACCGATATTGTGACATCGGTATCGGTACTGATGTTTAACATCGGTACCGATGTTATGGTATTGGTACCGATATTAGTTACATCGATGATTGTGATTTTCGGTTTGATTTTGGTTCAAATCGGGCTCGGTTACTGATGAGTTGGTCTAAAAAGATATCTAAGGTTCGTAAGAAACGAGGAATGCTTCTCCCCGAGAACTTCTGAGACCCTGTCAAAGTAGAAGACTAGCAAAGGAAAATATATTACAGCTCCATCATCGAACTCATGAGTGGAGATCAAAATCCCGTGCTCACAGGCATCAATAACACCAATTGTTCTGAAGTGAATCTGAAAAAGAAGAAAAAGAAAATCTAAACTAGAGATGAGGCCTCGTCATCATCCTCAGTACTGCCAATGCGACTGTTTACCTCCACGTTCTAGCTGCTAGATCCTCCCCGGTGCATACTCATGTGGGATGGGGTCCCCTGTGCATCCTGGACCGGCTCCCCCCAGATGCAATCGGGCGAGAAAACTGTCAAGCTTGAACCAACTGCCTCTCCAAGTCCTCGATCCACATAACCCGAGTCCTCAAATGTCTTTGGAGGGTTTGGACCTTAGTCTGAGCCCTCAAACAGTCCTAGTGCTCTAAAGAAATTAGCGCCTGTAGCAGAGTGCATGCATCATACCATAAGCATTCATAAAAAAATGTTACCAAATGATGAACAACCATACACATCATCACACATACACGACATGCAAGCATAAATAGCATATTTTTTATTTACAGAAAATTAAACAAGAATACCTTAGCTGCTCTGTTCTACACGATGATCAAATCACGAGCAAACAAGTAATGATGGGCGAGCTTCTCAACATCAGCACGAGGGACCTGCCATAATGAAATAAAGGTCAATTCAGGAACTGTAAATATTTAAAGTAAGCTTTAAAAGAACAAAGGAAATGAGCCTCACATGAGTGGTGTCCTGAGGAGCAGAGGATAAGGTGTACAGGCTCAGTGGCAGCATACGAGTCTGTCACTCCCCCACCCTCGCCATCAACAAGAAGGCCATCTCCAAAGGGGTTGTGATGTGACCCTCCACGAATCTTGGCACATAAAACATCTGGTAGCGAATTAGCTCGGTTCACCTGGGCCCACTTGCCCGCACCAGCCTGTTTTAAAAAAATAATGAGTACATGATAAGAGTAATCAAGGTTTAAAGAAATCAGGTTCAAAGGAGAGTCATACCTTAGAGGAGCTCGCACCGCCACCGTCGTGGCCCTCAATGCTAGCACCACCACCGTCATGGCCCGCTACCCGCACCGCCATCATCGGGTCCGCCTTCTAGACCGTCTCTTGGACCATTGTCTCTAATGCCTCCTCTGAAATGTGCCTCAACATCCTCGTCATCTGAAGGGTCCCCAACCACCATCTTTATCACCTTTGCTAGTCCTCACTGTCATCGAGCGAAATACGGGGGCAAGGAGGCAGGAGCAGCTGCAAGTGCGTGAGGTAGGTCGCGTAAACCAAAAGAGCTGTGGTGCCAATCCCATCTAGGAAGGTGGCCCAATCTTCCACTGAAGTGATATTCAAGTTGGGCTAAAACACCCTGGTAAGAGATTGAGGAGGAACCAGCTGACGATCTATAGCCGTGGTCCACCAACCCCGGATCCTTTCCCAAAAATAGCACTCTAGGTAAAGGGGACACTCTAGCACCAGGCAATGATCATCTACGGTTGCCCACATCTCTACCATTGCCTCCCAATTCAGTACCAAGGACCATAGATCAGAAATGAGCTGCAACAAGAAAAGGCAGATTTTATTGCAAAGTTAGCAATCAACAGTAGGAAAAATAACATAGCCATTTGGTAGAAAGGAATGGATACTTGCTCCATCGTCAGATGGTGGAGGCACTCTCGGTACGTGGTCCGCCACTTTCGGAGATCGCCAATTTGTTAGCACCAGATGGCCAGAAATGCTCTCTAGGGACTGGATCAATCTTTAAGATCGGAGGAGGAAGGATGTGGTACTCAAAGGCCCAGACTTGCAAAAAAGAGGAGAAAATCAAACAGAGTAGTAAAGGTCATGAATAAGTAAAGGTGGAAAGTCTAAATCATTTACCTGAAGCAAGACGTGACTCAGCTTGAGGGCCTTGTCATGTGCCCTCACCACATAATTAAGGCCATAGTATAGCTGGCCTAGAATGGCCCGAGGCCAGTTCTGCACCAGGATTGCTGCAGTGTCCTCGGTGGCTGATATCAGTTGATCTTGTTGGAAGCAACCGGAAAGAACAAGATCGTGAGTAGAGAAATCATAAAAGAACGGATGCACCGAGCCCGTTGATTCTCGGGCACCACCTCCATCGTGCACCAATGGTTGTAGAGCTCTTTATAAGAGAGCTTGCCCACCCAGGGTGTCACGCTAAAAAGCTCAAGCACCCGTGTGATAACCCAGCAGAAAGTGGAAAATCGATCCATGAAGACATCAAAATGGATCGCCCCCCATGCCAAGCCAACCTAATCATGGCCACCATATCTAATAACATAATGGTCATCTCTCCCACCGGTAAGTGGAAGGTATGGGTCATCTCGGACCACCAATCGTCCAAGGCGGTGTAGGCAGGATGGGATAAATGTGGCATATGCGCTGGCATGATCCCCGCTAGCTCACCGAAGTTGGTAGCGTCAATAGCAGCTCAAAGCTTAGGGTCCCAGGCCGTGTGGTTCCACCATCTCCCGATGGCCCTTATATCAGCGAAGTTGGTATAGCTCTGTGGCTGCAAAAACAAAGATAAGAGTTAGCATGAAACAGACGAGTATCCTCACCGAAGAAGTACAAAATTATGTATGCTTTTCGCATCATAACATCATTTATTTTTGACCAAATGTTCATCTAATATATGTTAAAAGCCTCGGGTATCATTAAAATACACATTTAGCCTAAAGAAAAAAAGCCAGAAGGCAGTTTCTACTTTTGTCACAGCAATTTCGTGAATGGCATTACTTGATTTCCATCCCAAAAAATCCAATTTTTTCACAAAATCCCCCACATTTTAGTTCTAAATCATCCTAAACTACTTATAATCAATAAACCAAGCCTAAACATGCATCAATTTCGCATAAATCGTCCATTTTCATGAGAATTAAAAAATTAGGTTTCATTAAAAGATTAGGAAAAACTCAAGTTTGAAGGAGTTTTCGGGTTACCTAGACCACCGAGGTGTGCTCCCCAAGCCTTGGGGCACAAAGTGTTAATGGGGGAATTGAGCGAAAATCCGACGAAATCATCTCCCCCTTGAAACAATACGCCTCCGCCATAGAGCACAACTTGAAGCCCAGGATTTCAGGGCGAGGATGAAGGGACGAAGAGATGACGACCTTCGGGTTACGGGACTTGATCTTGCAAAGCATTCTCGTTGAGGCTTGGAGGAAGAAATTTGAGAAAATAGGGAGAAAGGTGACTGTTCTCACATAAAAGAGAAAATGGGGGAAAGTTAGGTTTTATTTTTTTTAACCTGTCATTGTGATGATGTTAACAATATTAGCCATGTCGCTAATGACATCACCCCATGTCGTTAACGACATGGATTTTCAACCCAGCCCATTTTGCATTGGTTTTAGCCCAAACTTATTTTAAATCATCCCAATTTATTTATAACATATCACAACCTTGTAAAAAGGCTCTGAGGGCATTCTATTGGCTTCCAAGGCCTCGCAGAATATTTTCAAACTCGGTTACGCAACCCGAGGAAATTAATACACGTTTATAATTTAATTCTTGATTGAAGGGGAATAAAATTTTACTTTCAACAATCTCAATTAAGGAATTAAAACATGCATTCATGACTTGCAATTTCTCATAAACCTTATCAACTTTTTCCGACTTTCTACAGTCGACGGATTTTATACATTTCGAACCTTTTCTGACGTTTTACAATTGATGAACTTTCTACAGTTCGAACCTTTTTTGACTTTTTACAACCGACAAGCTTTCTACAGTCCGAACCTTTTTTGACTTTTTACAGCCGATGGACTTTCTACAGTCCGAACCTTTTCTGATTTTTTACAGTCAACAGACTTTCTACAGGGTGAGCCTTTGAGTTTGTAGTACCATGTCTCACATGTTTATACTTGGTATATATGTTTGATATGTAAAATTAGAAAAATGAAAAAAAAATACTACCTCTGTCTGTCGCTGCAATGTTGTTAACGGCATTGCAATGTAGTTAATGGCATCAACAATGCTGTTAACGGCATCCAACAGCATTGCTTTCTAGACAGAATGTTCGAAAATCCTTAAGTATCGTTTTATGTTCAAGCATCGGTGGTGACTATTTAGACTTAAAATCTTAGTTTTTAGCAACATAAAGGTATATACTTGAGAATTTTTAGAACACGAAATCGGTTCAAAAGGTGTTCGAACGGTTAAAGTTAGTTCATCTTCACCATGATATTATTTTACTAACTTTAATGATTCCCCTTTCGAAACAGGTTCAGTAACACCATTTAATTTGTTTTGTTTGGACTTAGATTTATTTTTGCTAATATTACTATGAAGTGTTATAGGAACCCCAACGAAGGGAACCACAATTCCCGGATAACCGACCTCGACAAAATATTCACATGTGACATTTTCGCTAATAAAATGATTAAACAATTATGTGTATAAAAATGAACTTTTTCCTATGAAAGAATTTTAAATCTCTCGTTGTTTTAAATAAGACCGCCCGGGTCTCATAGAAAAATCAAAATGACCATATTTGCAACTACTTGTGATGTGCGATATTTGTGCTAACTTTTGTGGATGCAGGTAGACTAGGGTTAGATGAATGTTAGGATTTAATTTCCTTCGGGTATCGCATTTAATTTTGAAATCAAATGTAATATTCATTATATATCGATGTATCCTAGGCGATTGTATCCCTTAGATTTCGATGTATTTATGCGATTTGTAATCCCTCATCCCAAAATGTAACTAATCCCCCGTAGATTAGGCGCATTTGCTTTCCTATGTGTTTACTTTCTGCAATTTACTTGTTTACAGCTTTATGCATGTGCGATAAACTAATCATAAACCAAAAATATCTAGTTTAGTTCGAATATTATAAACGTGGTTTCTAGCATAGTGTTATTTGACTCAACTGACTACAAAGTAAGAAACTCATCTGAACCCGAGTCTCTGTTCAATGGTGTAAATAAGGCAAACGGATCTAAGTTGTAATTTTCCTGGAAGAGCTGATCCGAGTGGCGACTCTATAACATAGGCTAGAGATTTAGGTCTCGAGTCTTTAAACTTGAAATACATTTTCAACAACTTCTTTTTTTTAATACCCCAGTCTCATCTCACGGGGTCGTCACCTTGTGGCGACCACACGGGTCGAACGTCGCCCGTTCACACACATGCTCCCATATCTATATAAGATGGGATTGCATTCAGTCACACCAACTTCAGTGTGAGGAGGGGCTGTTAAACTGCCATTTATACCTAACTTGTACCAGAACTATACCTGGTTTTGACAGCAACTGTAGTCATGAAGAACACAAAGAACAAATGATCCACTGCAATTCGATATGACCAAATGCAGGGAATCAACACTCTTAAAACAAAAATAACAAACTTTTGGAGGGAAATTCTGTTTGTAACTACTTTAGCTGTATTTTATGTTTTATCTTTTTCATTATTTTCAACATTGTTTTAGTACATAAACACAGCTCAAGCTTAGTTAATCATTGAAATGAATACAAATTAAGTTTTCTCTCTAGAATTTATCACTTTTTTGCTATTTTTTTAAAACTACGAATGCTCTTGGAAAAAAAATCTCATTGTCACCCTTTTGAAAAACATCACATGTCATGTTTCTTATGTTGCTCACATGCCTTATGTATTTTTTAAATGTAATATGGTGATGGCGCCTCAAATACCGTAAATTAGTTTTTCAATCTACTAGTTAATAAATTTTTTGGGTCATGTTATCCAATGATTTAAAAAAAAAAAACTTAGGTATTATGAAGGTAAAAATGGTTGAATGTGCCTATTATTTGTTGAAATTGTTTGTTTATTCGCCCGTTGTTGGGTAGATATTTATTCCAAGTTTCCAGCTCTATATTCATTGTTTTTAGTTTTTCAGCTGAAAATTTTCCAAAAGAACTAGTACTGCTATTGACAACGTTTGTGATTTTGTTTATATAAAAAAATGATTGAAAATGAGTGGTGTACTCTGAAGTAAATAAATTATTTTGAAGTAAATAAGTTGCCACTTTTGTTGGTTTAGAATAATTGCTATTTATTTAAAACAAAAGTCAATATTGTGAATTATTGTCTTGAAAACTTGCTGATTTGCTAAGAAAAATAACACAAATTATCATCTTATTGAGCAGTTACGAGGGTAACTTTTGGTCACTGATGACTTTGTTTTTTCTCACGTGATAATCTTAATTCACTAATCTATCTACTGGTATGTCGTACGACAGATTTAATTGAGCTTAGACAGGGGTTTTTATTAAAATTATTAATTTAAAAAAAATTTGGATGAAAAATAATATATAATATAAATATTAAAATGTATCTTATTTCATTTTATATCAATACAATCTCACATTTTAAAATATCATTTTACCGATATCATTTAACTTGTCACCACGTTTTTCTTCTACCTCTCTCGTTTTATCATATAGAATCAGATTCAGTGAAGTGCATGACCGATTGAACCAAATAGTACAATAAAAATTTGACATTAAATATTTGTTTTAGTTGTTTAAAACGAAAAAAATGTTAGTAACAACAAAAAAAAGGAATCAAATATCATTTGGATTCAATTCTTTTACTCGAATGTCTCTCGTGTTTGACCTCTTGAAATTGTATGTTTGATGTCTGGTCTATTCATTTTTGCATATATAATGTATAACTTATCTAAATTTAGTACAATTTATAGGACCGTTAAAAGAAGGCAAGCATATGCATAGTTAGCAAAACACATTTATGCTTCAAATGATGACATGACTATTTCATGCTTTTGTCGTTAAATGGACACTGAAGCTCTGTTCTTTTCAAGTTATTCACCAGTCAATTAATTTCAGTATTTATAAATACTGTATATTTATAAATTTATATTGAAACAAGTACATTTAAGTTTAGCTAAGTACACCCAGGGGTGGCGCAGGGGGGCGGCCGCCCACCCAATGATCGGAAAATCTCATATCATAGGGTATTCAAGCAAGATTTTGCTTTTCCAAACCAGTTATAGCTGCCCCTGCAAAGTTGAAGATAAAGTTATTATTCTACATCTATTTTATTTATTTCTTCAAACATATGATTTAAAAGGCAATCAATGCCTTTGTTAACTTCTCATTTATTATACATCAATTCTCATTTATTCACTTTCCAACTACCATATTTTTAACTTTCATTTTTCCTTTTCAACTTTTATTCTATTTAACTCTCACAATTTTTCATAGCATATATTAATGAATTTAATATTTTATGAAAAGGAAGTGAATAATTCCAAACTTACCAATATATTATGTTGTAAAAATTGTAAAACTAATTAAATTCGGTTCTTAATGTTTTCATAATAGAAATTGTAATTAAATGCGATGAATGTTAACTAAGTCAAAAGAGGTTATTAGAAATATAAATCTCATTATGTTTTTGAGTTTTAAAAGAATCTTGAAGCTTTTATTAACAATAAAGTAATTATGAGGTCTGAAAAAATATTAATTTTCTTCATTTTGTTCATTAATTATGTAACATGCTCAGATTTAGATAATCATGTACTGACATTATTTTATTTTATGTTTTTATTGAATAAGCTTTGTTCATAAAGATATTTCTAATTTTTACATTAAACTATTAAGTATTATAACTATATATTCATCTTTTCTGTTCAGATTTATTTTATTACGGTCATTACCAATTTATCATCATTTATTTTTATCCATGTAAATTTTCGCCCCCCAATATCCGGTCCTCAGCCACTGAGGACACCAGCAAATAAGTTGAAAGATCATAACCCTTAATTTGCTGAAAATTGAAAATGTCATGCACATATATAGTGAAAATGGGACAGGCCAGACCAAAATTGAATAGGTAGTTTATGAAAATAAAAAAACCGTTCTTTTTGTACAGATGCATTCATCATGTACAATATTAATAGTTTCCTTTCAAAAATTGTTTTTTTATACATATTTAAATTGATTATCACTCTATCATTCTGTCTGTTGCCCCTCAATTTTTTGTCAATTTTGAAAAGGTTTCCGTAGCTTAATTAATTTTTAAAAAGTAAACTACATGTCAACGTATAGTTAAGATAAAATCAATAAATTGACATATGTAAACCAATCAGAATATGATATATAATATTCATTAAGCAAATTAGTGAATCTTTTCTGTTATTATATTATTGGGTAAATTTAAAAGAAAGTACCTTGTACATTTTAAAAGAAGACTCTTCAAGTTTTAAAAGAGGATTTGAGAATTCGAACCGTGAGTAGATTAAAGCATTTTGACCAACTTTGCCTATTTTATGACATCTTCCTCCATTGAATCTCTAATTTCAGAACTTTCAACCAATTTTCAGCTTGCTTCCTCCAACCACAACCAATTCCAGCTTGCTTCCTGCTCTCACAAACCAGCAAAAACTCTCAAACCCATTATTCTGGCTTCCCAAAGTGGGAAGCAACATTCATTCAACCCATGGTTCTGTAAGACCTGGCTCGCGTGTATGTTCTTGCTCCTCTTTCACTCTCTTCTCACTACCATACCTTCTCGTCTGACGGCGCAACTGTCTACGATGGATTTTCCCAAATTACTTAATGTCATTGTTGGGACTGCAGACAGAGGCACGTTCGTCGGAGTGACAACAGAACTGACGGAGAAGATGAAGCTGTTGTCGTTGCCCATGATTCGTGCCTATGCAACTCGATTTGTGCCTTTGCAACACGATTCACCCCTCCCCCTCCCTCTGTTTTTGCTAAAATGCTTCTTTGAACATGCAAGTGAAGAAACCCCATGGTTACCGCCCTAGAACTGTCGCTCTCCGGTGAGTGATTTCGTTTTGAATTTTCAGTTTTGAATCATAAAAATTCTAATATGATAATAACTGAAGTTTCTCTTTTTTGATTGTGAAATTACCAGTGAAATAAGAATGTATCAAAAGAGTACAAAGCTTTTGATTGGAAAATTATCATTCCAGGCCTCTTGTTCATGAAATGGCTCAAGATTTTAAGGTTCATGGAGTCTTCTTTTTCGGATGTATAAATTTGTAAATTAGTGAAAGGTGATGTTGTTATTATATTTTAATTGATGAATGATGAATATCTACTATCATTGCTTTGTATTCATGAAGTTTTTTTAATTTTGATGGATTAATTTGAGATTAGGGTTTAGAGGAGGAAGATGAAGAACGACGACTTGAATTGTTAACGGAATGAAATCTCAAACTTTTTTTTGAGACTCGAAATATCACGAGCCCTTTTTTTAGACCCGAAATATCACAAACCCTTTTTCGTATACTTTTTTTAAGTTTTCCCTATATTATTCTAGCAAAAAAAGTTATAGAAAACTTAAAGCATTAAAAGAAAGAAGTATTAAGATTTAAAAATTAATTCTTAAAAAACCTGGATGACTACATTAATTTAATCCATGTCAACTATATTATTCTAAGTTACCTATCAATTTATGCTATATTAATTATATACAAAGTTATCAGTCACATAGGTTAATAAGTCAAAATGAATTTTCAACATTAATTTATTTCGTAATTCAACAATTTCGATTATTAATCCAAACATAATGGGCTAATATAAGATTATTTGCTTCTTCATTGTTAAGACATGCCAATTACTTATACAGGGTGTAATTTGGATTGATTTGGCCTAAGCACGAATCTTATTGACCTGCAAACCAAGTTAAATGTACTAATCAACAATTGACTCCCTTTTAATCAGCTCGGTGCACAAGGAGAGACTAATATTAAACTAAATACCAGTTGGTGAATAGATACATTTCAGATCAACCAAATATGTAATGAACGTGGTTCCAAAAATTTTCTATGAATACAGATAATCTTTCTATTATCTAGAATAGTTTTCTCAAAGAATCAACAACATAGACATGCTTGAAATCAGACATTAGATCAATGGTTGAGCTTGAGCAAGGGTACAAAGGTAATTTACCTCTGAGCTTTTCCACCTTTTCAGAAGAACTATTGATCATGTGATCCCATTCACTGAAATGCTGGAGCCCAAAACTATGAGATCCAAAAATCGCGCAAAATTCCATCTCTGCACTGTCTGCATATCGTAAAATCACATTGTTAATTCATACGGCATGGACTACTAATCTATACCTGAGCAGCGATTATTTCGTTCCACATGTCGGGAATGCCAGGTAAGCACCAATGCAAGCAATCATTTACGCCTTCTCTCGCCTTCACACTGTATCGAGAAATGTGACCCTCGTCTCTAAGATCGGAAAGCGCAGTAACATCCAGAAGCTTAATTCCCGTCCCCTTAACGGCGTTCCCCACTACTTCGTCCATCGTGTCGTTTCGCGAAACTTCACTCCCTCCGGTCATCGGAACGGTGTTGTCGCAGTTCCCTCCCGTGTTCCAGTCCCCGAACCGGAAATGCCTCGGCGAGATGGTTCTGAAGAAAGCTACGAGCCGGGGATGGGACGGGAGCTGAGAATCGAGCCACCTGGCGATGCTGTGCACCGTGAAATTCTTCGCGTTCCCGATTTCTAAGAGCCTTTTGTTCTCAATGGGCTTCCCGTTTGTGTACATCACCCACCGGTTCGCTGTTATCTTCCCTCTGTTCCAGTGGTGCCCCGTGTTGAGGACTAAGACGTCGAACCGATCAAGGAATTTTCTCATGAAGGCTGGCGGACGGTCCAGATGCATCGCCACGTCAGAGGTTGGATCTGAGGCGTTCAAAGGCTCAAGGTCAGCGAGGCTGGCCGACCAGTAATATAGAATTGTGGTGTTCGTGTTTGTGAATCGATAGGCCCAGCCATCTGGACGAATAGCTCCGGGGGGTTTTACGAGACCATATTGTACCCCGACATCCTCCACATCTATTCTCCATTCTCCGCCACTTGCCATGCACATTAAGGATTGAAATTGTTGTCTACCCAAAGAATCTCCGATAAATGCAATTGTCTTGTGCTGCATCCTGGAATGTAACAATACATAAGGAAACTAAAATAAGCTGGAGAAAACTTGGTTTAATTTGTTGCTATTCTTCATTGAACGTATTATATATTGCATTTTTGTGCAGGTTCAGAGATTATATGGTAAAAATACAAACTAAAGAAAATAACCTTTTCAAGAATTCAGAATCCTTGAATTCTGCCATTTCACAATTATTGGGCTGCCACCGATATCTCTCGTAGGAAAAATCAGTTCGCTGTGTTAGTCTACACGCCCACATTTCTGATAGCCATTGTTTACAGCCAAGCCCAGAATACAAGGGCCTTCTAGCATCTTCCACCCATCTACCCTTTGCATAACTGCAGGCTGAAAAGATGAGATAGACATCCTTAGAAAAATATTAACTTAATGTAAACTTATGCATATATGTAGAAATATACATGGTTAGCTTTTATGCAGATAAAAGACGAATTATCACTTCAGCACAAGTATGCTGATTTTCTACATGGACCGGTCAGTTGTTTATGTCTTTGAAAGTGCAGTTGACCTGTAACCATCACTCCAAAATTTGTAGCATCCTTCATTTCTTTTAGCTATGTGATATTGTATCCCCTCTTTCATTGTTTACTAATTACTCCCTCTAGCATTTATTCTCTATTTAACTACAAATAATGGGACACGGGCTTGAAGTCCATGAACTTGTGTCCTCAATGTGCTATTATCCTCAAGCATGCGCGTGCACGCTGTGTTTGTGTGTGTGTGTGTGAAAAAAACCAGGTCATAGTACATAATTTTTGACAGCATCTTTTAATTAATAGTTGTATTACCATTCATATAGACTTATAGAGTATGAATGTAATCTTAATCATTTCAAAAAATTAACCCCCATTAAAATGCAACAAATTTTGTCACAGCTATGATAGAAAATGACCTCATTAAGTAATAAATAACACCCACCAGCCAGATTATCAAACTCTGATGTACTTTACATGAATATTTGAATTCTTAGCATGTCTATACTCTATGCATCATAATGTAACATATTGCATGCATACCATTCGGTTCCTTACTTTTTTATTATGACTGCATGTAGACTAAACAACAAAGAGCAGTCTTCAGTTAATCCTAAAATGGGAAGAGTTCAAAAACATATCTCTTGATTTTACACTACATTATCTGAATTATCTGCAGTTTTTTTCTAGCTTATGTTCTTCTTTGTTGTATTGTATCTTTTCAATGTAAGTTAGTTTTTCAAAGTATTAGTTCAAAAACATATCTCTTGATAATATGATATTTTCAAACTAGTATAGTTCTTTTACAGAAATACAAGATAATTATTGAATAATGTTAATTACAAGAGTTGATATGGGGCACTTAAGTGTACTTTGCCAAACTTCTATGCCATTATAACCCATATTTGGTTGGTTTCCTTCTTACCAAAGTGGGACTTTGTTTTCATTTCCTCAAAACTCTTTTAACACTTTTTATTGTTCCACCATAAGTCTTAAATTCTTCCCAAGCTAAAGAAAACTTCCATCTACTGAATTTATATACATCAAGAACAAAGAGACATGGTCTCAGTTATAATTGTTAATTCTGTGAAGGAGATTAAGCCTGTCTGTGGAATCTACCACAGAGAGCACTTTTTATAGAACCCCAACTGTCTTAACATAGATGACCAGCCCTTTATCCCTCCACATATTTTAGTTCCCACTAGATACTCTAGTACATTCAATACACCTTATCCCCTCTCTTATAACTTCACCATATGCCACCAACTTTAGATCAATAAAATAATATATGGATCCACAAAAATTCCATCATGATTGATATTCTAACCAGAAAAACATACTGATCGCCAAAGATCATATACGTCATCTTAATCATGCACCATAAAATTTTAACAAAATTTTGAAATGTAAGACATGAAAGTGGTGATTTCTACAATTCTACGAATTCTAGATATGTCCTTTGTATCCGAGTACCGGAAGAAGGCGCTTCTCTCCTGTTCTTTAGGTATTTCATCTAATCAAAATCCCATTACAGAACCTGAGACACAATTTTGCTACCTCTTCAAGAAACTTACAACTTTGAACAAAACCTTTATTGGGCTTACTTCTCCAAGGGTAAGGTATGTATTACTTTCAACAAAATGTGTAAAATCCCAGCAAATTGTTGAACCTAATTGAGTCAAAGGATCTATTCAATAAAGAATGCATGTTTTCCACATGGGATACAGAAATAGTAAAAGTGCATAAATAAAGCTCCTTCTGTGTTTTCTTGTGTGTGTTATCTATGTTCATCACGCCCTAATTAGGTGTGATACTATGTGAGTGGTTATCTTTTCAGTTTTTTATTGAGTTTAAAATGTTCAAGTCCAAATTTCTTTTCAGTCACACATTCTGAAATTTGAAAAGCAGTACAGATTAAAAAAAACAAGTACAAAACAAGAATTCTTTCACAAAAAAATTTAAAACAATATATCAAAGAGTTTCCATTTCTCATTTGATGTGGTAAGAAACTGATAGAGTAGAGCAATGTCAAGAATCTTGTAAAGTTTTCTTGTCAATAACATTGCTCTTCCTAATTTGAACAAAAGGGCAAGGCCATTCTCTATCAGAAACTTGACAGTTCCTCCTATCTATAACACTGATGCAGTTTAGAATTTGTGCTCTAAATATAATTATATACAACATCCAGTAAAAAGACAAAACAAATTGGCCATGGATCTATCAAAATCCCCATTCCCTACATATCTTGAAAAAAGTCATCTTTATAAATCATTAAATGATATATGCCAATAAAATGAAAAATCGTTCTTTTAGATTCTTGATGAGAATAGGTTGTAGCTATACACTACAATAGTCAAGTTCTTGAGTCAAAGTATGCCTTCGAACCACAAGTCTATGACTTATTAATAGGAGCAAATTGGAACCACAAAAACAAAAAGGGAGTAAAAAAATTGCATATATCATAACGTATTTCATGTGATAAAATTAAAATCATTACCTTCCATCTTGGGAGAAGGTGTACTAGCTTCATTTGCTTCCTTTTCGGAGGTCTGAGAGGGAGTAGCAATCACAGGCAAATCACCAGATCTTTTCTTTAACCATCCCATCTTTTCTGAAAATACAGAATGCAAATATTTTTCATATTTTTGAGTTCAAAATGAAGAGTATCTATTTAGATCATCAACAAATACAGTCTGTTAAGAAATAACAATCGGGAAGGCCAACACAAATTGTAAGTAGTTAAAATTTCTCTGTTAGTGTCTATCTTTATAGGATGAGAGAGACTGTATACTACTTAACTTGAGGAACATCTTTGTCCACGCATACAAAATCATATTAACTTCCAAACCAAACAAACATTAGTGTCTTCACCTATTTCGATAGTAAGTTTTATCATAAATCTCAAATATCTAAGATAAAACTTAATTACTAAAAACGAGTAAATATAACTAGGTCATGGCCTACGAGTTCATTTCATTTACATTGTAGCAAGGCATGTATAGAAACATTCTTGAAAATGATATTCGGTGCAAGGAAACTAAGAAAACATGTCAATATGAAGGAAGACAGCTCACAACAGCACTTCCAAGCAAACAGGAAAAAAGACAACGTCACCCAAAGAAACTAGAGACTGCTCTCTTGGGCAGACACAAAGGATATTGCTCTCAAAGGCAGAACCAAAACAGAAAGAAACATATAATTGAACTAGGCTCTGATCTATGTTACCTGGACTCGGGTACGGGTATTGGACATGGGTGCGTCCTAGTGTCCAGTTCAGCATTTTTAGAATTTTAGGACACCGCAACGGGTACGGGGATCCAGTAACGGTATCCGTACCGGACACCGGTTAGCAGGCCAAAATGAAAAGTCCGAGTAAAATAGGTTGTGATACCATGTTTATAATTATTTAGAAATAGAAGTTGAGAAGCTGATAAAATGCATTCAAGACAGAAGCTTTCAACCTTTTAGAAACTATCACCCATCAAAAGAAATATCATCGTTGGATTTGAAAAGGTTTTAATAATTAAGCAATATTAATTATAGCATAATATTTCACTCTTTTTTCTGGTTATCCATTGAATATATAATTAGGATTTCTGAAGGCTGCCAAATGAAATCCTAATGCCAGAAGTATAAAATATTTCCACAATAAAAATAAAAACAAAGTCACTAACTGTACATGCTACTTTCGAGCCTTCTTATCTACTGAACAACTACCAATGCCAGAAGGTCTTGAAAATTAAGAAACTATTTTGCTGCTTAACAGTTTCCTCTAATGCTTTCAGAATTTTGCTAACCAAAACCCCTGACTTTATTGAATTCTTCATTTCCTAAAAACTAAGTTAGTACTCTTTGGAGTAAAAATTTTGACACTTAACTCTCCCTGATTTACTAAAGTTAGATCTGGGACAAATATTGCACGAAGACACACAAACATGACTAAGATTTGGGCAGCAATGTTGAAAGGTTTCGTGCAAAACAACAATATTGTAAAATGCAAAACATGTAGCCAAAATCAGATTAGGTAACAATTTTAAATAAACAAGACTTCACAAATATTCTAAACATCTAGAATAGGAAGAAATGATAAATTACAATGAAGAAAGAAAAAGTCTTTGCCTCTATTTTTATTTTTTTCCCCACACCATAAACGGTCAACCATTTCACTTTGATTTTTTCTCATTCTAACATTCAGCTTCTGATAGGAATAAGTCGCACAACTGAATAATTTGATGCAACACAGCCTGAAAATATCAGTTCAGTGCTAGTTTCTAGGGTTATAAAGGCAGAAAAGGTTCAAAGTTCAAACCACATCAAAAAGCAAAGTTGTCAAGTCAGGAATATGCACTTGATTACGAAGCTTTGAGCATGATCAAGCAACTCGAAGGAACTTAAGTGTTCTGCAAAGCTATTCAAAGGAAGTATTTTTATATCTTTACAGAGATATACATGAATCCACAAAAGGAAATTGTTCGAATTGTCTGCAACCAGAACTTTCCATGGCTATAGTTTCTGTGCATGAAATTGAATCCTGCATTATGCAATCTAGGGCCACCTTTCCCCCCAAAGCAGCATAATTTACATCTAAAACATAAGAACTTAAGAAATTTAACACTTTCTATGGCTCAAATTTTATCCTGTTTAACACGTTTTTATTCTAAACAAACAAAACTTATCTAAGAAGATGATGCAAGCAAGACTATTTCCAAATCATTCAAGGGTACATATATTACAAAGAAACCACTAAGACAGCACAGAAACTCCTAGACACCAGTGTTTTCACATTTAATTGCCGCTGCAGAAACCAATACCCGCATTAATTCTGGTGTTTCCCATGCCCTTTTGTTTCATTTTCTGTTTCCTTTTCCACCACCATGTTACCTTTTAAATTTAACTGTCACTAGAACTTCCTATAAATCTGTTCATGTTCAATATTTGAACCAATTATGACATTGAATACTTTCCAGTTATATAATTTCTACAAAATTATAGTACTTTTTTTTATTAACATTCTTTGACTGAACCAATTGAGTTTACCACCCACTGTGTGTGAGTTCATTCGATGCTCCAAGAAAGCCCTAGAAAAAGATAGCTCTGCTCACCTGAAGTCTGGTTATTGGCAGGTCCATCGAGCTTTATGCCATTTCCTGTATCCTCGTCCTTTGTTTCACTAGAATTCTCATCTAATTTTGTACCAATGTTCTTTCTTTTCTCTGTTTCAGTCTGGTCATTGGCAATGGTGTCATGTGTCTCCCCTTGCTTCTTTTCCTTCAACTCATTCTTATTTTCCTGAGAAACTTCAACAATTTGACCAGGAACTACAAACAATGATGACATTATCCATACCCCAACCAAGCAGAGGGCCACAAAAATAACAATTCTCACTGTCGTGCAGTAATTCGTTGGCTGCCTTCTGACATTAACCCTGGTATATTTTCCTGATGACATGTTATATATGCCAATCAATTATGAAACCAGACCTAAAAATGAAAGTAACACTTGGCCACCAACCAAACACCAATTCCTGTAATAGTCAAAGGTATAAAATTTCATTAGAACAAACATTACATTTATACACAGCGTAATTCAAAGTATAGGAAATAAGCTCATCCATGTCATGGCCAGTGCTTAATTTGTAGCCTGAAAATATTTTCATCCTTAACAAATTAATCACTAGAAGACAAGCACCAAAAACATCCAAATTTGGTGAAATCAACACTTCCGTACATCTATGAACTACATATATTTACAATACGGTTAACGCTTGCATCACAGAAATGGCCAATAATAGAATACAGACGCAAAAAGGAAAAAAATAGAGAGGCGACATAATCAGTTCAAATCTAAATTGAATCAAATCAGCAACACAGCGCAACAATATCTTCTACTGGTGGGCATTTCATGTTAGAAGGTAGAGAAGACAATTGAAAGTAAATTAAAAGGGAATTTGATAGATCCAGGAAGAGAAAAACGAGCACATTACAAAAATCAAAGAGAAGAAGATCTGAAGTGTAAACAGCTAAGAAAGAGAGTACCTTTAATGGAGAGCGATTGCAATGAATGTATAGAAGGAAGAAAGAAAGAAAAAGGAATTTAGCACAATTGATCTGTTAGCGTTCCTCTGTTTGTAGCGGTGGAAAGAAGCTGCTGGTTATGGTTGATTTGATAGAAGTGCAGCCATTGCCATTAACACAGGTAAATGAGTTTTTCTTTTTTTTCTTTTTTGAATTATAATTACAAAAATATCCCAATTAACAACTTTACCATTAACCTAAATAATCCGTTACTGAAGTCAAAATTTGGAAAAGATAGAAAGAGATTTAAAAGGGTTACACTCGTAGCAACCTCAACTTGTTAATTATGGTAATTGTCGTTTTCAATTTTTTATTATATATTTGAAACCTCTCGATTTGATAAAATTGTGTCTGAAAATTGTTTCAACTTGGTAAAATGTATTCCGATGATGATATTGAGCAGATTGTAAAGGTCCCGTTTCCTTGATTTAGAAGGCCAGACTCCTACTTTTGGAGGTATGAGAATAATGGATCTTTCTCTGTCAAGTCTTGTTACTACGCTCTATTGAATCAAGGTGATTTGAATCTTCTTCCATCGAATTACAAGCATCCTATTTGGCATAATTGTTGGTCCTTAAATCTTCCGGCTCGAGTTCATATTTTTTTGTGGCGGGTTGGTACCAACTCTATCCCGACTCTCTTGCGCCTTCAAGCCCGTCATGTGCATGTTGATTCGATATGCTCTCTTTGTGGTGATGGTAACGAGTCCACTTTTCATGCTTTAGTTAGTTGTCCGTACGCTAGGGACGTGTTCTTCTCTTGTGCATGGCCCATGCATATCTCGGGTATCAATGATTGGTGGTGCTGGGTTTCGGGTCTAGGGCATGAGGTTTTTGAAAAGGCAGCTTGCATTCTTTGGGCTATTTGGGCTTGTCTGAATAATTGGGTATGGAATTCAAGATTTCGTACGACAACTCAAGTAACAAGACACGGGTTAGGTTTTTAGTGGGAATGGCAAGCAGTGAATGTTAAAGAAAATCATGCAAGTGTCTCTGCGGTTTGTAAGTGGAGAAAGCTGAATCCGGGTTGGGTCAAGGTGAATATTGATGCAAGTGTGTTCGAGAACTGTAAGAGATTGGGCCATGGCTGTGTAGTGCGTGATCATCTCGGAAATGTTCTTGCGGCTCGTTCTATGCTTCTTCAAGGGGGTGGTGATGCTTTTCTAGCTGAAGCTATGAGCTGCAAGGAGGCGCTTAGTTGGATCAAGGATCATAAGTTTGGTAATGTTATTCTTGAGATGGATGCTTTAGTTGTAGTTAGTGCTTTAAATAATTCTTTAGATAACTTAGCTCCATCTGGCTCTGTTTTAGCAGATTGTAAGGCCATTTTAAGCCAATTACCAAACGTTACAGTAGTTATTATCAGAAGGTTTACGAATCAGGCTGCTCACTTGTTAGCAAAGGCAGCTGATTCTTCGATAGGTAAGGGGACTTGGATTGGAGCTTATCCACCTTTAATTAGGGTTGTAATTGCTTTTGATCATATTTAATGGGGACTTGGATTGGAGCTTATCCACCTTTGATTAGGGTTGTAATTGCTTTTGATCATATTTAATGAGACCATGTTTATATATATATATATATATATATATGTGTGTGTGTGTGTGTGTGTGTGTGTGTGTGTGTGTGTGTGTGTGTGTATGTATATATATGTATGTATGTATGTATATATATGTATATGTATGTATGTATATATATACATACATACACACATATATATACATACATACACACATATATATATATACATACATACATACATACATACATACATACATACATACATACATACATACATACATACATACATACATACATACATACATACATAC
>CATIWQ010450001.1:0-17670 GCA_949673415.1 Euphorbia schlechtendalii | reverse complement strand
ACTCTTTTTACATAGAATTCCACTTTAGATCATTTTACTCCCAAGATTTACCTAGTATCTGCATTTGCACCAAAAACAACTACATACCACGTGAAATCTTTTATATGAAGTATAAAAATGACTTAAACTATAATGTTTAGTTTGTAAAATTATATTGATAATAAGTGTAATTATACACTTATCATACCCCCACACTTAACTTTTTCCTTGTTCTCAAGGTAAATTCAATAGAAGTGTATAAATTGGTAATCAAGTTCGTACCGCATTTGGCGAAAGACTATTGTAGTTTCCCATGTTGCATAAGATTCAAGTAGAAGCCCAAAATTTCCCACAAATTAGTAATGTGCAATTTATATAGTATAGTTGCATACCTTTGTTCTTAATAGAGAGTCAACCGGATTGCATTTTCATATAAGCGTTATATGCATACTCAAATATTTTCTTTTCTTAAGCATAGTATGAAGGACATAGAAAGCACACTTTGATTAATTTTCTCTCAAGGCATTTTTAGGTAACCTAGGATGCTAAAACACTCTTAGTGGTTGCATTTTATGCTCCATACAACTCTCCCCTTTTTTCAGTGGTTGCATTTTATGCTCCATAGGACTCTCTCATTTTTTTCTTTTAAGCATATGTTTTGAAGTACTTTGTACTTTGCACCCATTTTTCGTGCTATGCTTTCTTTTCTTTTTTCACTCAATGAATGGTTGAAGTTTCTGCTCCGTACCATTCCTCACCTTTTGCATAACTCATTAGTTATCATTTCTTTCTTTTAACTTTTCACTCTTAATACCCTCATCCTTTATTGATCAATTTCAAGGTATTATGGCTATAGTTCCCCAACACTTTAAACACACTCAATACTTATTGGACTTATTCGAGATTTGCATATAAAACTCATACTAAGAATACTATTAGATATTACTCCACTTAAACTTTTCGGAAGCATTAAACTAAAACTATATAACTTTTACTAATTCATGTTGCATTGAAATATATATCGAAACTTACTTGGAATGTTGCTCTCGAATGTTACTCACCACTCATCCTTGCCAAATGCTAAATGTTGTGCTAATAACTCTCAATTTCAACATGTGCTCAAAATTTGCACTAACATCAAACTTGTAATACCTAACACTCACAATAACCTTGGACAAATGTTGGTAAAGTATAAGAATAGATAGTGGATAAATAACATGAAAATCAATAAAAATTTTCAAATTCTTCAATTTTTTTATTTTATTTAATTTTTTTTGGATTTAACAGGATTTTTACAAATGCCCCCACACTTAAAGAACACAATGTCCTCATTGTGAGACATTTAATAAAAATAAAAAACTAAAGCTAAAGCTAGTCTAAAAATAGAATTGATAAAGAGAAAGTAAAGTAAAGAATAAACCGTTCTATTGTGAAGGAGAATCCGGGGACTAGGAGTGAATTGATAATTTTGTTTTCTAAAGAATGAAAGTGATTTTCGAAGCATTGATTTATTACTTTTCTTTATAATCTTCATGTCTTTCTTCATAACTCCAAGTTTCGCTTAGCAATTGTCCAATTTAAGTTGCATGCTCACCTTCCAATCTTTCGGAGCTTCTTTATCTTCTTCTTCTTCATCTTCTTCTACGTTCATTGGAGCTTTTCCTTTGCGACGACTAACGTTTGGATTTGATGGTCTGATGGAAGAATCTTCTTGAATCAAGTTGAGTTTCTTGATGCGGTTGGAGTAGGAGTAGAAAGAATAAACACCATCGTGTTCTTGAAGTAGTCTGGTATTCTTCAAATAATTCCCATCCATCTAGCGAAAATACTCACCCGGTTGTTTGACATAGGGGAGTTCACCTCTTGCACCCAAGATGATAGCGGTTATAATTTCGACCGCTCCAATCTTGCTTCTCATGCTTATTGAGTTCTTCTTCATCATATCCCATATGATATCCATAAATTCTAGCTTTTTGTTTCATCATAGTACAAGAATGAATAAACAAGTCTTTCTTTTGGACCTTTGTATTCTCTACTTGATAAAATACCGAAGTGGAAAGGTATTTGTGGAGAAGAAGAATGCATTCATCCTTAATAAGTTTGTTAGGAGAGTTTTTAGGATCAAAGACTCTCTTACCCGATAATTCTTCCCAAACTCGATTTGGTTGAAAAGAATCCATCATGCTTGATGAATTGATAAGCTCAAAACCAAACCAAACACCCATCATCTCTCTTGTGACAGTGCATTATTATCCTTGATTACGAAATTAATCACCCTCTTCCTTGAATCTTCAAAGTCGAATGTCACTAGACATTCGAGAATCCAATCTCGATTTTGCGAAAAACGTGAATTCACAAATCTTGTAAGACTAAGAGCCGATAGGTAGATCTCCATCTCTTCACGGAGATTCAAAGTTTCCAAGAACATTAAATCGAGGAATATCATCCCAGTGATATCCAACTTGTTGAGCTTCTGAAATCTCTTACCCTCTTCTATTATCCTTAAAGGGAAAGGACAATCAAATTCTTCTTGAATTGATTAGGCTCCTCTTTTATTTGCTGCTCTCTTTACATGAATCTTTTTGGTTTTTGAAGAAAAGGATTGAAAAGGTTTTGAATGTAGAAGGTAGAAGATGAAGAATTTTAGAATTTTGTAAGCTTTTTGAAATGATGTGGTGGATAGGGTTTAACTTGGACCTATTTATAGAGGTTTAAGGGTTATCTAATTGGTCATAATTGATTATATAGCCGTTTATTCTCAAAACTAGCCGTGAGTGGTGGTTACGGACATATGTCGTGTATCTGATCGATATCTGTAACGGTTATAATTTGCCCGTGTCGTGATCGCGAAGGCTAATCGCGATCGTGACTTTCTTCATGATAGAAATAGAATGTTTTGATATCTGATATTCATGAGTGCGAATTGTGTCGTGGTCGTGATCTTCTTTATTCTTCAAATTTCTTCAATTTTTAGACTTACACCTATAAAAACTTAGAAATAAAAACACAAACAAACTTTGTTAAATGCAAAAGATAAATATTTACCGTTATACCTTGATTTTTCATGGTGAAGATAGCAATTGAACATCAACGTCTTGTTATTAAAATTTATTTTCAAGATAAGGTTTACATCGTTGACCGTTGGCTCAGAATATTTCTCCATGTTCAGATCTTAATTCCAAAGCTCTATTATTAAACACTTGAATAACTTCATAGGGTCCTTTTTAACCAGATTTGAGTTTTCCAGGGAATAAACGAAGCTTGGAATTATATAATAGAACTCTATCCCCGACTTTAAACTTCTTTTCACGTATTTTTGCATCATGCCATCATTTTGTTTTCTCTTTGTAGATCTTTGCATTTTCATATGATGATAAACGTAGTTCTTCTAACGCATTTAAATCCAACTTTCTTCTGTCACTAGCTTTGTGTAAATCCATATTCAAATTCTTCAAAACCGATAAAGCCTTATGCTCTAATTCTACGAGTAAATGATAAGCCTTTCCGTAAACCAACTTACCAATAGGTGTCTTAAAAGCTATTCTATAAGCCCATAATGCATCGTTTTAACTTAGTAGACCAATCCTTCCTAGAATTTGAGATAGTCTTTTCAAGAATCCACTTTATTTCTCGATTAGAAACTTCTACTTGACCACTAGTCTAAGGGTGATATGGGGTAGCAACCTGTGATTAACTCCATTGTTTTGCATTAAGATTTCAAAAGTCTTATTGATGAAATGTGAACCTCCATCACTAATAATGGTCCTAGGAACTCCAAATCTACTAAACAGTTGCTTAAGAAACTTTACAACTACTCTAGCATCATTCTTACTATATACGTTAGCCTCAACCTACTTTGAAACATAACCAACTGTAACCAGAATGTAATTATTACCGTTAGATGTAGGAAATGATCCCATGAAATCTATACCGCAAACATCAAAAAGTTCTACTTCTATGATGCTTTTCAATGGCATCTCATCTCTTCAACTTATATCTCCTGTTCTCTGACAATTATCACAATTTTGAACAAAATCTCTAGCATCCTTGAATAATGTTGGCTAATAAAATCCACTCTCTAAGACTTTAGGAGCAGTTTTTGCTAGTCCTAAATGTCCTCCATAAATGTTATCATGGCAATGACTTAAAACTAAAGAAAAGTTAGTATCATCTATACATCTACGAATAATACTGTCGGCATATACCTTAAACAAATAAGGATCATCCCACATGAATGATCTAATATCCTCAAGAAATTTCTTCTTACCATTAGAATCTAAATCAGAGGGTAAAGTATGTGTAACCAAATAATTTGCATAATCAGCATACCATGGACTAACATTATGTTTAATAAATATTAGATTTTCATCTGGAAAGAATTCATTAATATCACTAGTTTCACCTATAGGTCCCTTATCATCTTCTAGACGAGATAAGTGATCAGCTATGATATTCTCACTTCCTTTTTTATCCCTTATTTCTAAGTCAAATTCTTGTAACAGAAGGATCCACTAAATTAATCTAGGTTTGGCATCTTTCTTGGTAAACAGATATCTTAAAGCAGCATGATCAATGTAGACTATTACTTTAGAACCTATTAAATATGATCTAAACTTGTCACATGCATATACGACTGCTAATATCTCTTTTTCCGTGGTGGTGTAATTGCATTGTGTAGAGGATAAAGTGTGACTTGCATAATATATTGCATGCAAATTCTTTTTATACCTCTGACCTAGAACATAACCAATAGCTACATCACTAGCATCACGCATCAATTCAAATGGTAGAGACCAATTTGGTTTGACTATTGTGAGCGGATGACGTTTCGGAGGTCTCGCACGGATGCCGAGAGGTGCCGACCCTGTGAGATGGGGCGTGGGGTTTTTGAAAACATTGCAAAAGAGCACGTTGAAAAAGGGGTTCCCAAAAGGGAAACCGTGGTTTGCTTGAAAATGCGTTGCAAATTTAAAAGACTCGAGATCAAAATCTCTAGCCTATGGTACTCAGAGTCGACACCGGGATCAGCTCTTCCGAGAAATTTCGGTACAGCCTAGATCCATTAAGCCTAAGCGATACCATAGTTCAGAGATTTGGGTCTGGGATGAGTTATTTATTTCGTCGTCATTTGAGTCAAATTACACTATGAATGAGAAGCCACGTTTATAATATTCAAACTAAACTAAATGTTTTCAGTTTAGGTTTATAGAGCATGCATAAAACGGTAAATCCAAACATCGAGCATTAAGTAAATGCGATAAAAAATAAAGATTAAATGTTACATAACCTCGGGGGATGCAACCACCCGCCTAATCTATGAATTACAATTTCCATACAAATATATAAAATACCCGAAGGAAAATAAATCCTAGGCATACATCTAACATGCATTCATAAATGTCAGCACAGGGGATATCACGTATGTTCAATTTTGATTTTATTAGCGAAAATGACCGCATGGTAATGTGGTGAGGGCTGTTATCCGGGAACATGTTTTATTCCCTTCGTGGGGGTGACCTAGAACAACATTTAGGAATTTAAATCTAGGTCAAACATGCATAACATAGTCATCGTTTGGATTAACAACGGTGACGACGTCATTCATATCGTTATCGACTTCCCTGTGACGGGCGATATCGATATAAATGGCTTGAATCACTTCTGCAGCTACTCTGAACTTTAATTAATGTATTAATACATTAATAAATCATATAAATCCTAAATAATTACAAATCAGAGGTTTGTTACCCCCAATGATGTATTTTCAAACTTAGGATAGTCTCAGCGGGTCATTCCGGGCTTAAATGGCTCGAAATGGAGTGAAACAAAGCAAAATTACATTCTACCATCTCAATATCATTAATGGTATCAGTTGATATCATTAATGGTATCCATTGATATCTTTAACGGTATCGATTCTCTAGAACTGCAGTAAACATGCAAAACAGCAGAAAACGGCACAAACAATAATCCAAACTTCAAATGATCATAACTTTTGCTATACTTAACGGATTTTGATGATCTTTATCATTATGGAAAGCTCAATATGTTTAGAATATTTTAATGTAAAGAAAATAGCAAAATAGACTTAATTTCATACTGAAAATTGTGAAAAGCAGAATGATGCGCCAAAAATAAAAAAAACGAAAACAAAACGAAACTTCAAAAATAAAAGTATATAAACCTAAGAACAAACTCTAGGAACTCATAGGCTTACCCCATAGCTATGAATCCACTTAGTTTGGTCCATGAAAATACCCGGAAAGTCCTCCTCGTTTCTTTGGTTCGATTTTGCATCTTTTGACAGGGATGGAGATTAGAGGTCTCCTTTTTGAGGGAAGGCAGTGCTTCCTGGGAATGATGTGTAAAATGAGAAAGGGAAGAACAAGAGTTACTTCCTCCCTTGGGTTTAGATCTTAGAAATTCTCTAAAATCTCAAAGTTTTCTTTGGTTTTTGTTTTTGTGTTTTTTGGGATTTTTTGTGGCTGTTTTTGTTGGGATTTTTGCAGAGCTCTTGAGTTCTTTTCTTTGGAAAGAAAATGCTCTCCTTACTGATGAACCTTCCCCCTTTCATTCTCCCCTTTCTTTGCTGCTTCTTTTTCTCTATTATGGGCTCCCTTCAATCCAAAAGTCACCCACTTGCACCCACTCTTTTTGAAATCTTTTTCATTTTCTTCCCTCCACTCATGGTTATAAAGGGTTGGTGGAAAATTTTGAATTTATGGGTGAAAGTTGGGTATTTTTCGTTGAAAAATGCAAGGCCTGCCTTTTCTGATTGTCTGCAAACTCGATATCGTTAACGATATCTATCCATATCGTTAACGATATCCTTCTATATCATTAACGATATTGAATAGCTAGTAGGCTTTTCCTGGTTTGGGCTTTTAAAAAGGGGAAAAAGGCCCAAAGAAATAAGGTAGATGAAATCCGAGTGATTTCAGGATCCTGCAAAATGTGAAAAGCTAATAAGGGAAAAATTATAGCTTCATCATGGAACTCATGAGTCGGGAATAAAAATCTCGTGCTCACAGGCTGCCCCTCATGGGATCACTACTGATATGAGATCAGTGTGGTCCCACGATTGAAAGAGCAGCGGGGTTTAGAGATAATACCTACCCGGTCACGGTTGGCACTCTTTGGGGATGATGGCTTGAAGGTTTCATCTTGGTGTGGCATCTTTTGGGGTTGGCCTCTTTGTACCCCTTGTGAATTGCTCATTTGATAATGATTGCCCCTTGTGAGTTGACTGTGACACTCGGAATTGCCAGGGAAAGGATGAAAGCAGTGTGCTCCATGCCTTTGATGATACGTCGACTGTTGTGAGTCTTCATTGAAATCTACTGTGGGATGGTTGACCATTGTGGTCTGAATTTTATGCCCCCTATGAGTTAACCATGACACTCGGAACTACTGGGGAAAGGATGAAAGTTGTGTGCTCCATGCCTTTGATGATACATCGACTGCTGTGAGTCTTCGCTGAAATCCGTTGTGGGATTGTTGACCATTGAGGTCTGAATTTTATGCCCCTTGTGAGTTAACCGTGACACTCGAAGCTGCTGGGGAAAGGATGAAAGCCGTGTGCTCCATGCTTTTGATAATAAGTCGACTGCTGTGAGTCTTTGTAGAAATTCGCTAATAGTGATAAGGCCGGGACAAGGTGTGAACTGTAGAAAGTTCAGATGACTGTAAAAAGTTAGGAATTTTAAACTGTAAAAAGTTTGGATGACTGTAAAAAGTTAGGATTTTGAACTGTAGAAGGTTCGGATGACTATAAAAAGTCAAGAATTTTGAACCGTAGAAAGGTCGAATGACTGTAAAAAAAAGTCAAGAATTTTGAACTGTAAAAAGTTCGGATGACTGTAAAAAGTCAAGAAGAAAGAGGATTGTAGAAAATCCATTAACTATAAAAAGTTTAAAAAAGATTTGGACTGTAAAAAGTCCTAAAGGGTACGCGGATAGTAGAAAGTCTATGGTGGATGCCCCTTGTGAGTTGAAGGGGTACCTGCAAGAATGAGGAATTTTATTAGTAGACATACTTGTGACATATGTTTTAATTCCTTGATTGAGATTGCTGGAAGTAAAAATTTTTTCCCCTTCAATCAAGAATTAAAACATGAGGGTTCTAAGAAATATGGAAATTTGAGTTTGAGATTTCGGGGATGTCTCGATGACCGCTCCGTTGTTCTGGGAGGCTTTTGTGATGTTGTGATGCTACTTGAAAGAGGCCTAGGTAAGCTTTGAATTGACTTTAGGCTTGAATGGGCCGTCATCTTGTTTGTAGGTCCCTCATGGGGAGGTGGAGTGTTGTCAGGGTGGCATTGCCTCTGTTTAGCATCTCCTTGACCTGTATATGATATGATTCGTATGTATGTATGTATGGATGATTTTATGCAATATTTATCCATATGTATGTTCATCTATTGTAGGTGTCGTGGGCCTTGCTCATTGAGGAGCCTTCTCTTATGGTGGTGCATGACTGCCCCTAGGGTTTATCTTGTTAGGGATTCCATGATGACTTTCTCGAAGCGACGACCATGGGTTTGTTGAATCAGATTTGAGTTCAAAGCTTGGGTCTGATTTAAGGAAAGTTTGGATGAGTCATTGATTCCGCACTGTGTTGGCGATGATCATTTGGAAATTGTTTGTATGAAGTATTGCACGTACCGTTCAGAGGATGGGATGATGAATTTGATGTTGGTTCTAATTTCTGCATAGATCACCCTTGCGGGTTTTCAATCTATCGAACCTTGTCCTAAATTTTGCCTGGACCGCCCTTTCAGGTTTTCAATCCAACAGACCCATTTTTCTTTATTTCATTTTGTTTGTTTGTTTTTATTTTGGATGTTTACTTGCGACATTCTACCATTGGCATGCAAGCAATCTAAGTAAGCATATGCATAAAGATTTAGCAAAAATGACAATTCATTGATGAACTTTAACAGGGGTATAAATGTTTCAAATGATTTGACTCATGCCATCAATTAGCCTTTTTGGGTTTTCTAACCAATGTAGTTTTCTCGATGTCCTAAGTTTTGCCTGATCCGCCCTTTTCAGGTTTTTAACTCAGCGAACTATTCTTTTTATGTTTTGAAAAGAAGCCCTAATTTTTGCTCAACTAATAGAGTGTTAATGGATAGGCTAAATACAAATTTATTTTTTATTGTTCGTACTACTTTTCATCGATTTATTTCTTTCACCTATGCGTGATAGCAATTTGTTTAAGACTCTGTCAACTTGGTAGACCGGTCGCTGTTGATGTCCATGACTTCAGTTGTTGTCTCGTTTAGCATTTCTGATCAATTGGTTGGTTCTCACGCCACTTCGCTGGCTTGAGATGTACGTGATGATGAGTCTTGATCATTAGCATCTCCTTCAATGATGCTATGATTGCCCCACAAATAGTAGCGAGTCGTGTGAAGGAACTGTTGACGTGTTCAATGGTTTGGCTCCTTTTTGTCTTTAGTAATGAATTCCATTTGATTATCCCTTAAATGGCGGTGATCCATGTGATGGAGTTGTTGATTTGTTCAACGTTCCGACTCCTTCTTTGTTGCATTGCACCTGTAATTTAATCTTATGAATGGTGGTGATGGAGTTGTTGATGTGTTCAATGATCCGACTCCTCCTTGTGACATTGCGCTAGTTGTTTGGTCTTATGAATGGTGGCGATGGAGTTGTTGACGTGTTTAATGATCCAACTCCTCCTTTGTGACATTGCGCTAGTTGTTGCAGTCTGACATTTTGGCCTTATTCTAGCTCCAATCTTTTTGATCTTTGGATGAGTCAATGGACATTTTATGCTTGAAGATCTTTCCATTGATCTTTCATCCTTTTATGATGAGGCAATTGCTATCACACATTGTCTAAGTACATGTATTTATCTCTTACTTTCTCTCAAGAGTCAAATCATTTGAATTTATTATGAGGAACCCATTTATACCCCAAATTAATTTCATGACATGATGTGCCACATGTGCTAAAAATAATATGTATATGCTTATGAGAATGCGTGATGTCATCCGAAAGAATATCAAGCAAGCAAGAAAAGTTTGAAGCATTCGAAGATTCAAAAGTCTCATTGACAGAGTTTGTTAACATAGAAGAGTTTAAACAAAAATACTAATTTATTACATCATTAGCATTCTCATCCTCCACATGCGGAGGGTCTTCTTCTCCAATGGTCACCTTTTAGTAGTCATCAGTTTTCTTCCCCTTTGGCTGCTTAGGGTTGGAGGATGATGCCCCTGAGTCATTCTTTCGGGACCATGACTCGCTGACTGGTCATTCTCTAGGCATCATCTCAAGTAATTAGAGCCACTCCTTTTATTCAGCCTTTTCAAATACTGCATTATAAGAGGGGTAGGCATCCATTCCTAACTTCTCTCTGTATTCCAGTAGGGCTCCAGCTATCAATTTTGCGATCATTTATGGCAGACTGAGATTATCTTTCAACAACACCTGTGTAGCCTTCCATCAGGTGTAGTATGACTTGAACAGCTCTCCTGGTTTCTGTCTCACGACCTCCAGGTTTTGCATGGTCGTTTTCATCTGAGAGTTGAAGTCGTATTGTTCTATCAAGGCTACTGAAAGGTGCTCCCAGTTTTGGCACACCTCCGGAGGTAGATTGTTGTACCATCAGTTGGCCGGGGCTGCCAACGTGACTATGAGCATTTTTGCTAGCATTTTATCACTGACTCGTTGGGCTCTCATTACCATTTGGTAATTAGTTAAGTGGGCCTGGGGATCGCCTTCCCCATTAATTTTCACTATCTCTGGCATGGTAAAGTTCTCGGGGAGCCACTCGTCACTTGGTGTAGTGGGTGGCACCAGATAGGAGGTAGCCTAGAAGCCTGGGTACTGTGCCGCGTGGGTCACCAAGAACTAATACCACAGCTCTTCCATACTAGGTTGGGGAACCGAGTATCCCGTCTCTTACCTGGCTGAACCATTGAATTGATTATACGGAACCTGGAGATAAACAAGGCCCTTGGGAGGAATTGCATAAGTTGGTTGAGGTAGGAATTGATCTTGGTATTGCATAGCCATAGGGTTGACGTTTGCGCCATAATTGTAAGGCGGAGCTTGGAAACTTGGGAAAGATCCCGACGGAGGATAGTACATCTACATACTTGGAATGAACCTTGAAGATGATGCTCCCGGCCCTACTGTGGCTGTGAGCTGTTGAGACCCCTGATGGTAATTCGGTTGCATGGGCTGAGCTAGCTGTTCTATGATCAACTGGTCCACCACTCCTGTATCTGACCACTACTGTTCGTTAGCTGGCTAGCTTCGAAGCTATTCTATCCCAATTGAAAAGGGGGCTGTGTCTGAGGGAATGTGGGCCTTGCCTATCCGACTTTGAATTGTGCACAAGTGGATGGAAGGACGTGAGGGGTAAATCCAGGTCTCCTAGCCACAGGGTGGGTAGTAGTAAGACCTTGGAGATTATCGATGAGCTCTTAGGCTGACACCCTGCCCCCTAGCTGTCTAGGGAGAGAATGGAGCTGGATAGCTTGAATGAATTGATCACTGTGAAGAAACGTATTGAGGGCGTTAGCTATATCTTGGCCTATCGTAGACTGGGAGGTAGTAGGCCCACCTTGGTCTAGTTAATTAATTCCCTCTAGCGCGTTCTGTTGGTCTGCCATTCCACTAATTTCCCCTGAACCGTTCACTGATCTTTATCTTGAGCTGAACCCTGAACCCGAATCCTCGCTGGAATCCGTATGTGGGAGACCCTTTACAAATGATTCTGTTTGGTGAGCCACGATGGGAGAGATCTGAATGAGTCGATGACCCGATCGATTCCAAGTTTTAACTAAAGCAAGGATAATTTCGACTGTCAGCAGTGAAATGCCTGCTTGACCGACTATGGGACGTGTGCATGAAATGTTTATGAAATGGCTGCAATATAAAGGTTAGTATACCATGATGAGTAAAAAGTTGTTGCCGAAGGTAAGTGTGGTTTGCCAATCCTTTTGAAACAAACTAAGGTTAGTCATTAGTAACAAAGACGTGACTCAAATGATAACAAGACCCGACCTGTGTGGTGAGTGCTTAAGGTAACCCGTGTTTTGCCAATCTATTTGAAACAAAACAGGTTGATTGCCGTATTACCCGTGTGGTAATAGGCTTATGGTTGAGGTGTGACTCGTGTTTTGCCAATGCTTTTGAAACAAAATAGCGAAGTTTGCCTATTACTCAAGTAGCAATAAGCATTCCAAAGTAGTTTAAGGGGGTTGCATCCTGGAGATGCAAGTATGTGTTTGCCAATCCTTTTGAAACAAACAAATCAAATAAAATGACTAATGGTCATATATTACCCAAGTGGCAATACACTTTCAAATTTTGAGAGCTCATCGCCAAGGATTACTCTCAGTGAGTCTGAGTTCGGGTAAAAACATTGCGTCATACCCTGTGAGGTACTGAATAATCAAATGCCCTTTTGGCAAGAAATGTGGCAAGTTTTCCAATCCTTTTGAAACAAATAAACCGAAAAAAATGATAAACGGTCGTGTATCATCCAAGTGATAATACACTTTTGAATTTTTAGAGTTCAAGTTCGGGTAAAACAATGCGTTATACCCTATTTTTTTGGGAGTGAGGTGTTCCAAGAGATTCATGTGTGAGAACACAAACATGGTTGACCCTAATCTTAGGTGACACTATCCCATCGAGTCTCTAATTCTATGTTCGAGTTCAGGTAGAACAATGTGTCATACCCTAGGCTTAGAATTCCATGAATCTAAGCGGACAGTGGTCTGAGTGCTTAGTAAGCACTATTTTGAAATGGGTAAGTATTTGCCCCGTTTGGGCTTTGGTATGTGTGATTACCCCGGAAGAGCTGTGAGTTAGATATTAAGTGGATATCTCAAAGATGATGTGTAGGGTGATGCAATCTAGAGTGTCGACTGTGCCTAAGTGTGTGTGATATCAGTTTGGTATCGTGATACTTAATATCATGAGTGTGTGCGTTCAAGTGTCTGCACAAAAATTCGTGGTCAGTATGATGCTCTTTGTGAAATGGTGATGTGATAAACACGTAGCACATAGCACACAACGTATCTCTTCCAACCTTATGCCTCCCGCGTATAAGGGATAGGCTCCTAAATCTAAGTTTGGATCATCTTAATACCGTGACGTATTAAGGAGCGAACTTGCACAAAAAGATGCGTTTGTTTTGGTAAACCTAGGGAAAGTGTCTATGGTTTTCTTATATGAGCTTGGTAATGGTTGTTGATGTAGAAGGTTCTTGTTGCACTATGATACACTTTTCCCTCTTTTTCAAGAGAGTCCATGCGATATGGAAACAAGTGATCCACTCGCTAAGTTCCTTCGATCACTAGGGGGTCACGAAGTATACTTTCGCAAGCTTCTCGATCAAAATAGGTCAACCTAACCTTAATGGCTAATCCGTCTAATGCATATGCTTTGTTCAATATTTTAAATGTGGGTTAACTCATTTGACGATTTTTCAATACTCATGCAAAAATCTTTTAAACTTTTAAGTTATAAAAAGATATCCCTAGTGGAGTCGCCACTGTGAGCGGATGACGTTTCGGAGGTCCCGCGCGGACGTCGCGAGGCGCCGGCCCCATGAGATGGGGCGTGGGGTTTTCGAAAACATTGTAAAAGAGCACGTTGAAAAAGAGGTTCCCAAAAGGGAAATCATGGTTTGCTTGAAAAGGCATTGCAAATTCAAAAGACTCAAGATCAAAATCTCTAGCCTATGATACTCAGAGTCGCCACCCGGATCAGCTCTTCCGGGAAATTTCCGTACAGCCTAGATCCGTTAAGCCTAAGCGATACCATAGTTCAGAGATTCGGGTCCGGGATGCGTTATCTATTTCGTCTTCATTTGAGTTAAATTACACTATGAAAGAGAAACCACGTTTATAATATTCGAACTAAACTAAATGTTTTTAGTTTAGGTTTATAGCGCATGCATAAAACGGTAAATCCAAACATCGAGCATTAAGTAAATGTGAGATGTAAATGCGAAAAAAATAAATATTAAATGTTACATGAGCTAGGGGGATGCAACTGCCCGCCTAATCTATGAATTATAATTTCCATACAAATATATACAATACCCGAAGGAAAATAAATCCTAGGCATACATCTAACCAGCATTCACAAATGTCAGCACAAGGGATATCATGTATGTTTGATTTTGATTTTATTAGTGAAAATAATCGCATGGCAATGTGGTGAGGACTATTATCCAGGAACACATTTTATTCCCTTCGTGGGGGTGACCTAGAACAACATCTAGGAATTTCAATCTAGGTCAAACATGCATAACATAGTCATCGTTTGGGTTAACAATGGTAACGACATCATTCATATGGTTATCGACTTCCCTGTGACGGGCGATATCGATATAAATGGCCTGAATCACTTCTGTTGCTACTCCAAACTTTAATTAATGTATTAATTCATTAAGAAATCATTTAAATCCCAAATAATTACAAATCAGAGGTTTGCTACCCCCAATGATGTATTTTCAAACTCAGGATAGTCTCAATGGGTCATTCAGGGCTTAAATGGCTCGAAACGGAACGAAACAAAGAAAAATTGCATTCTGCCAGCTCGATATCGTTAATGGTATCAGTTGATATCGTTAACAGTATCCATTGATATCGTTAACGGTATCGATTCTCCAGACCTGCAGTAAACATGCAAAAATAGCAGAAAATAGCATAAACAATAATCCAAACTTCAAATGATCATAACTTTTGCTATACTTAACGGATTTTGATGATCTTTATCATTCCGGAAAGCTCAATATGTGTTGAATATGCTAATGTAAAGAAAATAGTAAAACAGACTTAAGATCATACTGAAAATCGCAAAAAACAGAATGGTGCGCAAAAAAGGGAAAAAACCGAAAACAAAATGAAACTTCAAAAAATAAAAGTATATAAACATAAGCGCAAACTCTAGGAACTCAAAGGCTTACCTCATAGCTGTGAATCCACTTAATTTGGTCCATGAAAATACCCGAAAAGTCCTCCTTGTTTCTTTGGTTCGGTTTTGCATCTTTTGACGGGGATGGAGATTAGAGTTCTCCTTTTTGAGGGAAGGCAATGCTTCCTGGGAATGATGTGTAAAATGAGAAAGGGAAGAACAAGAGTTAGTTCCTCCCTTGGGTTTAGATCTTAGAAATGCTCTAAAATCTCAAAGTTTTCTTTGTTTTTTGTTTTTGTGTTTTTTGGGATTTTTTATGGCTATTTTTGTTGGGATTTTTGCAGAGCTCTTGAGTTCTTTTCTCTGGAAAGAAAATGCCCTCCTTACTGATGAACCTCCCCCCTTTCATCCTCCCCTTTCTTTACTGCTTCTTTTTCTCTATTATGGGCTCCCTTCAATACAAAAGTCACCCACTTGCACCCACTCTTATTGTCATCTTTTTCATTTTCTTCCCTCCACTCATGGTCATAAAGGGTTGTCAAAAAAGCCTGAATTTATGGGTGAAAGTTGGGTATTTTTTGTTGAAAAATGCAAGGCCTGCCTTTTCTGACTATCTGCAAACTCGATATCGTTAATGATAATGGTTGATATCGTTAACGATATCTATCCAAATCATTAACGATATCCTTCAATATCGTTAACGATATTGAATAGCCTAGTAGGCTTTTCTTGGTTTGGGCTTTTAAATAGGGGAAAAAGGCTCAAAGAAATAAGGTAGATGATTTCCGAGTGATTTCAGGACCTTGCAAAATGTGAAAAACTAACAAGGGAAAAATTATAGCTTCATCATCGAACTCGCGAGTCAGGCATAAAAATCCCGTACTCACAACTATAATGGGAGCCGAAACTAATGCTTGTTTTAAAGTTTTGAAAGCTTTCAAATAGTCATCTGAGAATTCGAACTTCACATCTTTAACTAACAAATTTGTTAAGGGTTTAGCTATAACCAAAAAATCTTTAATAAACCTTCTATAAAATCCAGCATGGCCTAGAAATGATCTTATTCCTTTAACATTAATGGGAGGACTTAATTTCTCTATGATTTCGGTTTTTGCTATATCTACATGAATTCCTTTCTCATCTATCTTATGACCTAATACTATACCTTCATTAACAATAAAATGACATTCCTCCTAGTTTAATACCAAATTAGTTTCTTCACATCTAGCTAGTACTTTATCTAAATTTTCTAGATATATCTCAAAAGAATCTCCATATACTAAGAAATCATCCATGAAAACTTCCATAATATCGTCCACATACTTATTAAAAATAGCTGAAACACACCTTTGAAAGGTAGCCGAAGCACTGCATAAACCAAAAGGCATTCTTCTATAAGTAAATGTACCAAATGGACATGTAAAAGTGGTTTTGTCCTGGTCATCTGGCCTAATATGAATTTGAAAATATCTAGAGAATCCATCTACAAAAAAGTAAAATGCATGGCCAGATATCCTTTATAGCATTTGATCTATACATGGTAAAGGGAAATGGTCTTTCCCAGTGGCTGCATTTAATTTTCTGTAGTCTATGCAAACTCTCCATCCAGTTGTTGTCCTAGTTGGAACTAAGTTACCTTTTTCATTCTGAACTACAGTAATACCTCCTTTTTTCGAAACACGTTGAACAGGGCTAACCCATTCACTGTCTGAAATTGGATAGATAATTCCTGCATCTAGCAACTTAATTATTTCCTTGTTAACAACTTCCTTCATGTGAAGATTTAATCTTCTCTGACTTTCATTTTCTAAATTTATGGAATTCATCACTATATTAGGGCTAATCCCTCTAATATCGGAAATTTGCCATCCAATACTCCTTATTCTACCCTTTATTGTCTCCAATAATGCTTCTTCCTGCAGACTAGATAACTTACTAGAAATGATAACAGGTAGGGTATTGTTTCTTCCTAAAAATGCATACTTTAAATGAACATGCAATTGCTTCAATTCTACTAAGGGTGGTTTATCTATAGAAGGTGGTATATGATCATCTTCTCTAACTAATTTTTTGATTTCAAAGGAAAATTCAAGATTTTCAAGGGATTCTGATGTTGATTCTTCAAGAGATGTAACACGACATATTTCATCTACGCATGTATCAATTAAGTTATCAATCATGTAATCACCCCAAAACTTATCCTAATGTATATTAGCAAACATTTTGACTCTAAACAAAATAACATAACAAGCAAATAAACATAAAATTAAAATAAAAGCAAAATAAAAATAAAGATGTACCGTAATCTCTAGCAATAAATCTCTAGAATGCACTTGCCTTCCCCGGCAACGGTGCTAAAAACTTGTTCGCAAGGTTTCGACTCTAATAACTCCTAGGATTTTTTTATTTAATAATGAGCCAAAACCTTGTCTCCCACTTTCCTACCGATAAGATATAAGTTCAAAATATGAATAGGTGTTGTCAGTACCACTTATCTAAATAGAAAAATGGTGACCACTGCAAGTATATAGTTACGATGTAGTTTTAAAAGATATCGATCCCACAGGGAAGGACTAGCTCTAAAGATCAATAAGAAAATGGAATAAAGAAAATAAAATATTTTATAGATTTTAGTTGGGAGGATTAGAATGAAGAATGGATAGATATATGTATGGAAGACTAGAGATTCTAAATATATAGATTTTTCCTACGAAATAAGTATAGCAAAGAAAACATGCAAGTTCAACAAAGTTATTACATTCACTAGACTAATTTAACATA
>CATIWQ010449996.1:0-31786 GCA_949673415.1 Euphorbia schlechtendalii | reverse complement strand
TTGAAATCGAACATAAAGCTTATTGGGCCATATGCCAATTCAATTGCAAGATTGTTGAGGCAGGTAAGGAGGGAAAATTGGAAATTCAAGAGCTAGAAGACTTTAGGCATGATGCATATGAGAGTTCTAAATTATATAAAGAGAAAACAAAGGCATTCCATGATAAACTAATTTCACGGAAACAATTTTCAGTGGGGGAGAAAGTTTTACTTTATAATTCAAAACCGAAATTATTTCCTGGGAAATTACGTTCTAGGTGGATGGGACCTTATGTCGTCACTAACATTTACTCTCATGGTGCAGTGCATATTCAAGCTTAGAAATGGGTAAAATTTTTAAAGTGAATGGTTATCAGCTAAAACTTTTCTATGAAGGGATCCAAGCTATTGGCATGGATGATTACACATTGGAAAAACCAAATGTCGGGCAAATGATAGTGAACAAATGCGCTACTGGGAGGCAGCGCAGTATTAGGCGTGACTCACTTCTAACTCATCTCAGCTTATTTTTTTTCCATTTTATTTTATTTTGTTTTTCTTTATTGTTTGTCTTCAATTTCTCGACCAACCTGGTTTAATTTTTGGTCCATTTTTGCAGGTGTGATGTTGGATTTTCATGGATTTATTTTATAAGGCTAAATGGATTTTATTTGTTAAATGGATCGAATGGGTGAAATATTCACTTGAAAAGGGGTAAATGGGCCTGGAAAGAATGATAAACCCGCTAGAACCCTCTTACCCGCTTACCCAACTAACCCACCTACCCAATTACCCATTTCCCCCAAAACTACATTCAACCAAATCCCTAATTTTTCAAATCCCCCACTGCTGCCATCGCAATCCAAATTTTCCCCATCCTCACTCCCGCCTTTCAAAGCACACAGCAACCACTAGCGAACCTCTCATTCTTTTCTTTCTCCGAAACCACCGTCAATTTCAACCATGGCAAGAACCAAGACCCCCTCTTTCTGAGCACCACCACCTTAGTCGTAAACAGTGCCACAACCTCCGTCGCCTTTATAAATCGCACCCCAAGCTAAACAATATGCACTAGAAAAGAGAAATCAATCACCATCTTGCTCGCCAGTGAAAACAACCCCTCAAGTTGTCACCGAATCAGTGTTAGGTTCGTACTTTATCACCATTAACAGCCTTCCAATGAAAATATTCTTGAGAAAAAGAAGAGCAACCGTGGATGAGGATGTGAATGAGCAACCGCCCAGCCCCGAACAACCCACTGAAGAAACGCCACTGAGCCCCTCTCCATCTACCAGAACCAAGACAAAAGGGAGGATGTTGCTGAAGAAATCAGCCACCAAATCCACTTCCGCGACTCTTGAACCAGCACCGCCTCTATATTCTAGGACCCGCTCACAAACCACCTCCGGCGAGACCCCACAAATAGAATCAACCCCTTCGAAGCTAAAGAACAGAAATAAAGATAGGCCTTCTAACTCCAAAGTTGCTAAATCAACTTCTAATATGAAGAAGATGCCTAATAAAAGGGATAGGCTTGCACAAGGAGGTCCAAGCAACTCTGAGGTAAGATTCTCGACATTTAAACCTTCTAAATTTATCCATTTTGAATCTCTTGTGAGTCTAGGAATAGAGAGTCGAGTTAGAGAGTATATTGATAACATTGGTTGGGGTCAGTTCTTCAGAATGCGTCTAGACTATTTTAGGGAGCTCACAGAGGAATTTTTTGGGAGTTTTAGTTTCCACCACCCTAAATAACAAACCAATAGATATTGATGCTCCAGGAATGCTCGAATTTTCAGTCTGTGGTGAATATTATAACCTTAGCATTACTGAGTTTAATATCCGTTTGGGTTTGATAACCGAGGACTTTGCCTTGTTGGAGACCTATAGGGTTGGATTTTGTGATTTTCCCACTGAGTTTAGAGATGCTGATTTTTATAGAGAATTGTGCAATTTAGAGTTTGGTGTTTATGACTTGAGTTCTTCTATTGATGCTGCTTTCCGATTTTACGCTTAAATATTTGCATCGTTTTTAGCTTTTATTTTTTTGGTTCGTGTAAAAAATTCTTCAGTAGTGTCCAAAACTGCACTTTTAATGCTTTATAAGAAGTACATTAACCTGGATATTGGGTCGCAATTCAATTGAAATCTGTGGCTAAAGATAAGAGGGCTATCATTTTAGGTCATTTGGTCACTCAATTCGCAGTAAACTAGGACCTTTTTGACTTAGAATTCAATGTTTTTGAGAATGTTTTCTCTTTGTCTCCTTTGGATTTGAAAAGTTTAACTAACATGGATTTGGTTGAGATTAAGCCAGAAGGGAACACTATTTTTAAAGCCCCTGTGATAGCCGACGCCGCATCTTTTGACCGTTCGATCACCAATAGATAAGAGACGATCATCCAACAGTAAAAGGAAATGATCACACTCCTCAGGCAGCAAACCGAGCAGCAGAGTCAGATTGTTACGCTCCTCCAACAGCTAGTACATTCGTAACAGAGCACATAGGCTACCCTCCCTCACCAGGTTTTATCGATTCTTCGCTTTACTTTCATTTTTTTACCTTGTGTATAAATGAAGGAATTTCTGCCTTTAAGTGTGGGGGAGGGATCTTATTTCTCTTATTTCTTTCAAGATTGTCTGCTGCCCTTTTTCAAGAAAACCTGAAAAATAAAATTTTGTTCTTTTTTCAAATCAAAGACATGATGAAACTCAGAGGAAAGAATAGCAAAGATAGATAGAAAGGAGCTAGTATCCGAATTTGATTCCCTAACCGAATTTTTGGCATTGAGAGATGATTTAAGAAATGAACATCCCAATCAATTATACTCTAGAAGTCACCTAGTAAAGTCTTAGTTTTGTCTCGAATTGTTGAATGACTCAAATGCATTTCCTTCTGTACATATGTGAATTTGGTGGTTTTGTTTTTCGCTTTGAGTCTAGAAGAAATAGCATTGCTCGGCCAGCAACCGGGTGATGACTCTTTCATAGGTTTTACTTTTGTTTTAGAAGGGAAAGCAATGTTCAGCTAGTAACTAGGTGATGACTTTCCCATAGGATGGCTAGAAGGAAAAGGTGTACTCGGCTATTAACCGGGTATCATCTCTTCCATAGGTTTCCTATTTTCGCAAATAAAGAAAAAAATGCAAATAAAAAAAATTCAGAAAAGAAAAAAAAATATGTGTCTAGGGATCCCACCAGATGAAACATATAGTGAGGTTGGAGTCATTTTAGCTTTTAACTTCTGAGAAAGATTGAGTTCTAAACTAGGTGAAATACTTTTTAAAGAAAATTAATTGGTTGGGTGTTTGGCACTTAAAAAGGAACTCTATCAAATTTTTGGTGAAAGAAGTCACAATTTAGGAAAGTGAATGATGTCTTTATTTGGTTTTAATTCGCTTCTCTTCTGATCTTTGATGTTTGCTTGAGGATAAGCAAAAGGCAAGTGTGGGGGAGTTTGATAACTTGCAATTCCAACATGTTTTAGTATCTATTGTTCTGTGTTTTGGAATGGTTTACTACTGATTTGTGGTTAAATTTTGTATCTTCAGGTGTTAAGTAATTCTGACTTGAAATATCATGGAAATGGAGTTAACCTGGAGTCAAGGCTAACGCTGAAGTTGAAGAAGTAGTAATCCGTTGAAGAGGCAGTAGCTGTGTGGAGTTAACCTGGAGTCAAGGGCAAGAGACTACGGACAGAGCCAATTCTGGAAATTAACGATCAATAGAAGACTTATAGTTTAATTAAGAACCTTTGTCATTTTATTATTTATTCCATTTTTTTAGATAATTTAGGAATTTAAAACAAAAGGAATTTTAATGTTGTAGTTTAGGAAAACTTCTTGCCTAATTAGGAGATAAAATTTTATCCTATTTGAGGACTGATATGGGCAGAGGGCGGACTCTCTCTGGTTTGGAGAAAAGCTGTAAACAGTGATGTTTTGGGGTTTTAATTGTTTTACTTTTGATTGCTTTTGAATGACAATTTTAGTTTTTAATTCAATTATGTGTAGCTAAGTTCATCTTTCTTTCGACTAAGGAGATTACTTAAAGCTATCATCAACGTGAGGCTTGTTCTTAATTGTGTTTCCAAATTTTATTTTTCAAATTCAAATCAGTAATAATTCTATTGTTCGAACTTTGATTTCGTCAATTCGGCTAGTTGTCGTTTATCGAAAAGACAAACATATCATTATTTTATTGTATTGTGCTATCATGATACAATAGAAGTTTTGTAACAAACGAATTCTTACAAGATTCGTGGTTGGATTTGGATTAAGTCTTTTCTTTATGCTATCATAGAGTCTCGAGTTAAAGTCAGTTCTTACGCGTAAAGCCTTTTCGAAATTAAACCTTGTCAGCTATCTGCAAGTGCATTTCGGAATTGTGAGTAAATCGAATTTCCTTTCCTTCCAAATTTTAATTTATTAATTTTGTTAATTATCAATTTCTCTATTCAACTTCAAACCCCCGATTTTTATTTTTCCTTGCAATTTTACTGGTTATTTAATCAAATTAGATTGATTTCATAAGTCCTTGAGGAGACGATCCCACTTGCTACTATCGCAAATTTAGTTTGTTTTGGTGAAATGGGTTTTATTTTATTTTTGTCGATTTTGACACTCGTTATTAATGTCGTTAACGACATCAACAATGTCATTAACTACATCACTCTCCAGGCAAAATACAGGTAGAAAGTTTGCAAAGTTTCCAAGTTTCATTTTATGTTTAAGAGGGTTAGTGGTGACTATTCAGACCTAAAATCTGAATATTTAAGTAACATAATGCGTATGTTTGAAGATTTTATGAACCCAAAATAGTTCTTAAAGGTGTTTCGATGGTTGAAGTCAGTTTTCCTTTGCTGGGATATTATTTTACCGACTTTAACAGTTTTCATTTCGGAACAAACTTAATAATACCGTTATTTATGTATTTGGACTTAGATTTAATTTTCGCCTATATTATCATGAAGTGTGTTAGGAAACCCCGATGAAGGGAATCGAAGTTCCTGGATAACCGACGTGACAAAAATCCATGTGGCATTTTCACTAATAAAATGATTAAATAACTTATGTGTACAAAATGAACCATTTTTACGTGAAAAGAAATTTCAAACATCTCGACGTTTTAAATTAGACCGCTTGGGTCTCGCAAAAATCAAAATGAACATATTTACAACTATTTGTGATGTGCCATATTTGTGCTAACCTTTGTGGATGTAGGTTGTTTAGGATAGATGCATGTTAGGATTTAATTTCCTTCAGGTATCGCTTTTAAATAAAAATCAAATGTAATATTCATTCGATACTGATGTATTTTAGGCGATTGTATCCCTTAGATTTCTGTAATTAGGCGATTTGTAATCCCCCAACCCAATGATGTAATTAATCCCCCCGTAGACTAGGTGCATTTAAATTTCGTACGTGTTTACTTTACACAATTTACTTACCGCTTTATGCATGTGCAATAAACCAAAAAACATAAACCGAAAATATCTAGTTTAGTTAGAATGTTATAAACGTGGTTTCTTGCATGTGTAATTTAACTCATCCAAATCTGAATCTCTATTCCATGGTATGGATTAGGCAAATGGATCTAAGTTGTACCAAATTTTCCTAGAAGAGCTGATCCGGTTGGTGACTCCATAAAATAGATTAGAGATTTTGGTCTCGAGTATTTTAAGCTTGAAATTCATTTTTGAGCAACAATTTTCAACATGCTTTTTAACCACTTTTTCAAAAACCCCACACACCCTCTAGGGGCAGGTGCCTCACGGTAACCGCACAGGTCGAACGTCGTCCGCTCATAGTGGCGACTCTGCTGGGGATATCTTTTTAAACTTAAAACGAATTTGAAAGGTTTTAGATGACTATTGAAAAGTCGTCAAATGAGTTAATCCACATCTAAAATATCGAACAAAAGTATATGCATTAGATGGGTTAGCCTTTAAGATTAGGATGCCTCTATTACCGTGAAGATTGAGAAAGTGTCATTTACGAACCATGGTGACCAAAGATACTTAACTGGTGGATCACTTATTGCCATATCGCATGTACCTCCCTCATTCGCACCTATATGGGGAGAAGCTTGGAGTGTATCATAGTGCAACAAGAACCTTCTATATCAACATCCCGTGACTGAACTCATATAAGGAAATCGTAGATACTTCCTGTGAGCAAAAGATTTTGTACCAGCTCACGCGTTCAATGACGATAACTTTTCAGGATATTTATCCTCGAATCACACTTTTTTTCAGCTACCCGACGATCTTCAAATGAGAGTCTTCCTTGTCACTGAATTTAAAAGGACTTTAATTCAGAAATTAATTAAATAATATAAAAATACAAAAAAAATTTCAAAGACGTTGCCGAAAACCAAATCCAGAGCTTGCATCGCCGATCGGCGAGGCATGGTAAGGTACGGCTAGCTAGAAAGCCTGGCGAACCTCACCAAACACTGGCAAGGCTCGGCAGAGACTTGGCGAACCTCGCTAGGTCTCTAGCGAGGTACTCCAGCGGTCTGGTGAACCTCGCTAGACTCTGGCGAGGTTCGCCAGGGGTCTAGCGAACTTCGCCAGCTAACCTTGCGAGCCTCGCCAGGTGACCTGGCAAGTTCGCTAGACCCTCTGGTGAGGCTTACCTCGCCAAAGAGGTCGGCGAGCTCGCTAGCCTCTCTGGCGAGCTTGTCAACCAGTTTGGCAAGGTCACCAAACTTTTTGGCAGCCCCGCCAAACTTTTTTACCTTTTTGGGATTTTCCGGGATTTTTCTATAAATAGTCGAACATTTTTGGATTGAAGGAGACTCGAAAATTTAGAGAAAATTCTCTTCTTCAGATAAAAAAACATAGACAAATACTACAAATATTTTCTTTTCTTGTAATATTTTCTTAGATACAAAACACATTTGGATCCCAAATTTCTTCATCTTAAAATCAAATTTCTTTATCTTTTTTTCTTCAAATATCCTCAGATATTCTCGGGTCTAAAAGAAATTTAGAATCTGAGTCTAATTATCTTTTGGATAAATAAACACGTATTTTCCAATTAAACTACAATTAAATCAAAATGAACGAGGAACACTCCCGGGGATCAAATGGATACGCCGAAGTGGATTCATACAGGGTAAGCCTCTGAGCTCCTAAAACTGCAAATTCCATTTTCATCTTCTGCTTCATCTCTTTCTGATATTTATTTGTGAACCTAGGAATTATTTTTATTCCTTATTATTGTAAATAATGTTGTAATTCTCTTTCTTCATCTTTTATTTCTTTTTCAATTTTTATGTTAGAATACCCCAACGAAGGGAATTAAAATTATTCCTGGATAACAGACCTCACCTTTTGCCATGCGGTTATTTTCACTAATAAAATTGACCAACATACGTGTAAATAAAAATGAACTATTTTTATTTAAATAACAACTTTAAATCATCGATGTTTTAATTAGGCCACAAGGGCCTCGTCAAAATCAAATCGAACATATGTGATATCACCTGTGCTAACCTTTGTGGATGCAGGTTAGATGTATGTTTAGGATTTTATTTTTCCTTTGGGTATTGCACATATTTTTGAGGAAATGTAATTAATAGGTTAGCGGCCGGTTGCATCTCTCGATTTTTGGAAGCCTTGTAATTTTTATTTTCCGCATTAATTTACTGCTTTGTGGATAGATTTATTTAATGCTTGATGTATGGATTTACAACTTTCTGTATGCGCGTTAAATCATGCATTTAAACTCCAAAAATGACCTAAGCGCGAATATGCGTAACTAAGAAAATACGGTTTTCTATAGATGTATCACATAAGAAATAAGCAACTTATCCCGGACCCGAATCTCTATATCTTGGTGGGCCGTCCCCCAGACGTTAAGCCTCATAGGACTCTAATTCTTGGAAAGAGCTAATCCAGGTGGCGACTCCACACTAAGAGACGGTGGATTCGGGTTTGAACCGATCGATAAAATGTTTTCGCCCTTTCTGTTTCAATCTTTTTCGGGTCCCCAACCTGGTGCACCTTTTTCGAACACCCCAGTGGACCGCACCTCTCATCTTCTGCGCACTCTCGACCCACCACTCCACGTTGGCGACTCTACTGGGGATTTTTTCTAAAATCTTGTTTTTTCAAAGGTTTTATATTTTGGATAAGTGCAAAAAATTATTGATCACATTATTCCATTTACTCATATTCATAATAACACATTGCAGTAGAAGGGATTAGCCCATAAGTATAAGGTACCCTTATTATCGTGAAACTCTCTCTAGTACTAATCTTGAGTGGGTGGAGCACTTGTTGCCATATCGCGTGTACCTCCCTCGTTAGAGGCTTGGAGAGTATTTTAGTGCAATAAGAACCTTCTACATCAACAACCCATTTATAACCCTCATGTAAATAAATTATAGGCATTTTCCCTAGGTTGTTACCCAACAAAGAACCATGCATTATATTTTCCTGCAGGTGTGCTCCTTTGTATCCTTGCGGCATTAGGATGAACAAAACTTAGGATAGAGACTAGCCAAGAACCCTACACGTGGGAGTTGTATGGTTGGAAGTTTGGACGTGGCATGCTATGTGCTACACATTAATTATTGTATACTAACCATGAATTTTTGTGTAGACACTCGAACGCACACACTCATGATATTAAATGTACATATCATGTTATCATCATTAGTGTCACATACACTTAGGCATAGTTAACACTTTAGATCGTGTCACTCTAGGATAACGTAAAACCACTTAGGAACATCACTCACCCCTTTTCAACAAGATGTCTACTTGACATCCCGCTATTAGCCTGTACATGGCAAACATACCTTTCTTTTACAGCGTGATGTCCACTTAACATCCGACACTTAGTGATAAGCGTACAATTACACTTATTATCATATTAATTTTACTCACTAAACACTATATTTTAAGTCATTTTTATACTTCATATAAAAGACTTCACGTGGTATGTAGTTGTTTTTGATGCAAATGCAGATACTAGGTAATTCTTGGGAGTAAAATGATCTAAAGTGGAATTCTATGAAAAAAGAGTGAAAAAGGTGCAAAAAGATGCGTGGAACTCAAAGATTTGGCTTAGGATTGAAGCTATCAAAGATCAGTGAAGTTACAAGGAGAATTCTGAAGAAAAACTCAACTCACGGTCGAGATAACCATTCGCAGTCGCGACTAATTCTTCTTCAGATCAGAAGTCTACCAATCAAAGATTCGCGGTCGTGACATGTATATCATGGTCACGACTTGGACGGTTTTCTGGTATTATCTTCTTAACTACCAATCGCCAGATAAGCATGATCAACCGGCATCAACTACCAATGAAAAGACACTTATCATAAGTTAACCAATAATGAAAAGGTGCCTATCCATTATGGATTATATCAAAGCTTCTCAACCAATCATAATGAAGAGATTCAATCATTCACCAATGAACACAACCCTTCGTTTGGATAGACGCAACCCTTCGAACTCTATAAATAGTGCTCTAAACCTTATAATTTCATGGGTCATAGTGCACCACCAGAGAGGAGAGCATTAGAGTACATTTATAGGGTTACATATAGTGTGTGTAGATAGAGAGTTCGCTATGTTCATAAGTGTTATCGAGAAAATGTTTAAGTGATTCGAATCCTTGTTTCGATCACTAGATTCTCTATATTCTCGAGCGATTGTTGTATAAGTGTACTTGCAAATCACTTATCAATAAAAGTTTTCATTCTTCAATATTCGTTTGTTCAATATTCGCAAGGAATAGCATCCTAGCAGAGGTTCTGTACAAGCCGAGACCGAATTCAAAGCAGACGCAGGAATTGCGGGCATTGACAACTCCCATTAAAGAGTGGATACAGTTTGATCAACTTTTGCTTTCACTTGCATACCTTACAACTTTACTTTGCTTTCCACTTATACTTTATATTTCGAAGTTTATGATATGTCTATGTGTTATAATGCGTATTTCGTGTTAAATCTTTTATGTTAATCAAGTTATATGCATTGGAGTTAATTTTAAGAGTAGTTTCAGGGTTAACAATATCGTATATAATCACTGGATCTGTGATATAACATTGTTTAGTGAGCCAACATTTTTGGAATGGTAACTTGCTAAATGTGGCTATGTGAGAGTGACCCGTACTAAGCATAGTATTGATGTTGTCCATGTTTATATGATAGTCTTAATTCGTTTGCGCTAGATCTAGAAAAGTCATTTCATGTGTTGCTCTGAAGTAAATAATTGAACATCTGAGTATCTAGAACCGAGTCTATTAGATTAGTTTAGTGAATCGTAACATCTTTGTTGAACTAGCATATTTTCTCTGCTTTCCTTATTTCGTAGGGAAAATCTTTATATTTAGATTCTCTAATATTTCATACCTATATTTACTCATATTTCATTCTAACCCTCCTATCTAAACAAACTATACATTATTTTATTTTCTTTTTATCTTATCTTGCTTGTTGATCTTTAGAACTAGCCCTTCCCTGTGGGATCAATATCTTTTAAAACTACATCACAACTATATACTTGCAGTTATCATCATTTTTCTATTTGATAAGAGGTACTGAAAACACCTATAATTTTCATGAACAAGTTTTTGGCACCGTTGATATATAGCCAAATCTTGTGAACAAACTATTAAACTTATCAGTAGGAAAGTGGTGAATAACAACCAACTCAGATAGTGGACCTCCCTGATGTGCCCGGATTTTAAGAGTTTTCCTACCTCTTCTTCGATGGCCTGTTACCTTTCGGGCCCATGTTTTCTCTTCTTTTGGATGACCGGCTTGGCGCTTAGGTTCAAATTCAGCCTGTGTTGCATAACCTCAGGTTTGACGCCCACGGGATATTCTGATGATCATGAAAAACCATGATGTTTGTCTGTGAGGGCGCAAATTATTTCTTCTTTTGCATCATTGGAAAGACTTCTCCCAATTTTAAGTGAGCGTTAGGGGCTAACTTTGAGCTCTTCTAGCTCCTCAGCTACCTCAATTTTCTCCAGTCGATCAGTCTCAAGCTCCTCTTCTACCAGGAGTGATTCTCTGTGCAATGAGGCTAGGTATACTTCTTGAGCTACATGGGGGTTGGTATGTGAGACACCAAGTCCATTGGGGAGATAAGCATGCGGGTTTTAGTTTGGAAAGGTCTACCCAATATGATATTGAAGCCCACTAAGACGTTAGCGATGGTAAACTCCATTTTCCAACGGAATTTATGTTTGAGGCTTCCCATTTCCACCTCTAACATAACTTCTCCCAAGGATTGTATGGGTTATCCATTAATCTCGATGAGTGGTGAACATCCGGCTTGAATTCGAGAGTGATGTACTCCCAATTTCTCAACAACGCTTTTGGTGATGAGATTTATCGAACTGCCAGTATCCAAAAGGATCATTCTCACTATGAAATTTTCTATTATTGCTTCGATGACTATGGGGTCAGCATGCTATTTTTCAACTAACGAATTTTTCCTGAACGGCTTCAGGATTTCTGCCTCGCTCTCTACATTGTTCTTTTTTCTGGATGAACCTCTAGCTTTCTTTTGAGGTGGCTCGAATTCTGGTCCACCTGCAATCACTATTATTACTCCTTTTGTTCCGCCAGAATTTTTATAAAAGTCATCATCTTTCTCATCTTCGCTCCCTCTCTCCTTTCATGCCTCTTGGTGATTCCTTTCATGAACTGGCTAAACTTACCAGCTTTGATCAGCTCATGTACTATGTCAGCCAATGATCTGCAGTCATCCGTGTGATGACCTTTAGCTCTGTGATAATCACCGTATTTGTTCAAATCCCATCCCAAGGAGACTCCATCAAGGATTTTAGGGAAATGAATGTTTTATCTCTTCGGGGTCTTTTTGATAGCTACTAGTAGCTGGCTCAATGATGCATTTAGCCTAGGACGGTCTTCTTCAAGATATCCGCCTCAACTAGATCCACCTTGATTTTTTCACCTTCTATCATCAAATCTAGGTCTGTCCTCTCTTTTTGTTTCCCTGCCCTAATCTTCTTTCCTTCAGTTGAAATTTATTTCATCTGCTGGAATCAAATCTTTAGCCATACCAAGCATTTGTTGGAGGTTTTTGGGATGCCTGGTGAGGATTGCATTCATGAGATCTCGACTTTGTGTGCCTTTCAACATTTCCTCTTTGGCGGTGCTGAAATCCAAGTCCCGTACGTCCAGGCAGGCTTCGTTGAAGCGATTATAGTAATCATGGAGGCTTTCCTCTGGGCCTTGCAAAATTTCATGTAGGCTCCTTGTTACCAATCTAGCCAGCGTAGAGCCCAAAAAATGTTTGCAAAATGCATCACTGAGTTTATCCCAGCTCCTAATGGAGTTAGGGGGCACAGAGGTGAACCATCGGGCCATAGGTCCACCCAATGTGGCTGCAAAGTATCAGCATATATATGCTTCATTTGCTCCTACCATTTCCATTCTATTCTTAAAGTCAGCAGTGCGATAATTTGGGACGTCTTTTCCCGTATAATTGTCAAAAGTAGGTATGTACACGAGTCTGGGCAAGGTCTGGTCGAGGATGTTTTTCTTGAATGAAGAGAAATTGGTTCTCGATGTTACCTCTTGATACGGGGATAGCCAACTCGTGAAAACCTTCTTGGCTTTCCTTTCAAACTCTGGATCATCTTCCTCTTCGCTTTCCAGCTTGATAACCAGCTTTAAATTTCTTACCTGTGGGATCTGTTCAAGCTGCTTACCTATCCCTAGCCCTTGGATGGCAGACAGCATTGGCCCTATATCTCAAGGCGGAATCTGTCTATCTTTCATCAAAGATATCAGCCCTTGAAGTAATGATAGTTGAGTTGTTTGTTCGATTTTCTGGCTGGACGAGTTCTGTCTCATGGGTTGCGAGGTCATGTCCTCCAAAGTTGCTGAAAATGTGACGAAGGTGATTTGGGGTTCGGTGTGAGGAATGGAGAGCGTGAAAGGTGGTTGGGTGATGTTGTATAGGTGAGGTGGCATATGTCCTTGTAACGCTCTATCAAAATCATCGATCAAGTTACGAGGCGGCATAGTGTCCCACCTAGATATGACCAAACCAGCTTTGCTCAATTTGCAATATATCATGCCAGAGGAGATATATGTCTCAATGACTGATTTTCGGTATGCCTCCATCTCCTCCGTAGTGATTTTGTATTTTTGTTGTAACTGAAGGCGTGGGTTGTCTCCTCTGACAAGTCCATCACGTTGGGGGCGTTCGCCAGTCTTAGGCGGTGGTGCTCCAGTGATAGTTATCCCCCTGGTTGGGGGATGATTGCTAATTCTGTCACGAGCCATTTGAGATTGACTAATAACTGAACTTTTCTGATTACCAAAATGTTCGTGTGAACTGAGATTCTCACCTGAGCAAGTAAATTCAGTCCACGCTCACCACACCAATGTTAAATTAGCTTGGAACGTGGTTCTACGTCCTAACTTGCTGATTGAAGTTGACTCCAATGCTCCTCTTCGTTGTGGTCTGAAGGTTCCTGCAAAACAACAACCATTGCTATGGGGGACTAGCCATGTGACCGGTGTAACCTCTCCGATGCTTAAGTTAGATCAGATTTAAGAGAGGAGGCAGGGAGTTTTTTTTAGTGTTTTTAGAATACGTACCTCTGCGTGGTGACCCTAAAAGGTCTCTTTTATACTCTTTGAACGCCTACTAGTCTGATCCAATAAAGTGAATCAACTAGAGTTCTATCTTGAGTGAATCTTTATCTTATTGATAAGATAAAGTTTATCTGAATTGGGAGTTCCAACTACTGAGGTCTCTTTGTGGACTTGAACTCTTAATTGGACTCTGTGCTCCTGAGGCGTCGGGGTCGGTTCAACCGGACAAGCCGACTCAGCTTAGTGACCACCTGGACATTTCTCTGAGATTGGGGAAGACTTGGTTTCTTCCAAATTTGAGGCGGATATGGTCTGCCTTGCTGTAATATCTTTCACTGCTTCAGGTGGATATAAATCTGCTTGGGGGGTTTTGCGTGGCATGCACGTGCCTATCATTATTTGACCCTGTTAACACTTACTCATGCGAGAACTTTAGTCCGAACACAACTTCAACAAAATTGAAACATCAAAGTTTGCGATAGACTTATGCAATCAATGGGAGTATCATGGCTAAATTTAATCATATACTTCTCTATATTTCTTTAATTGTAATTTTTTCTACGTTGATTATCCATTAATTTTACTCAATTAGAGTCTCACACCACCAAATGCAGGACTTTATTTATTCATGGCCTATCCTTCAAATAATTATTCGATCATCAATTAACAATGTCTCAACAAATTTTGTCTCAATTAACTAATGAGCGAGTCATTCTTTGATCGGAATTATAAGCAATTGAATTACTTATTTCTTTCAAAGCTTCAGAAAGTTTGGCTTATGTTTATACCATCAAGAAAAGATGCTCAATTCCGAAACAGTGGCATATAAAGGTTGAATTCTTTGAAACTAATCATTTTAATTGAATTACAGTTACTTCTCTATGAAATTTCAGGTTAACAAAGTTTTTTCCAGCTTGAGAATACTTATATCCTTATGTAAGGATTCAATTTGACAAAGCAAGACATCATTCCTTAAGCACACTCAAAGAGAGAGTTAATATTTTTATAAAAACCACATGTAGGCTAACGAGTCACGTGACACAATATCGCCAATCATGGGTGACGAGTTAAAAGCGGACCTATCAACAACTGTAAGAAATAGTCTCATGGCAGCATATCGCTAGCCGACGAGCCAAAAATGGACCTATTTAGACAATCACATAGTCACATGATGGTAATTGTATAGATATTGTACTTGTCTCAATGAGTGTGTCAGAATGATGAAAGCTTAAGAAAAGACATGCAAAGCAAAAGAGCACCTTCAACATTAAAAGGCTTCATTCAGTCTAAGGGAGGGACTTCTGATAATTTAGGAAATAAATCCTATCCAAAATGAGAATCCTGAAAATCTCTCCTAAAGATAAATATCAAATTACACATGGATTATCTTACAGATAATATCAAATACAATCTTTATCCAACTAAAACTCCTAATCCTAATCTATTTAGGACTCATTGAGACCTATATAAAGGCTCTAAACCTCAAAGGTATGATATCTAATTCTTTATTATTATTATTATTATTATTATTATTATTCTCCACCTTCTCTCTTAATTCCATCACTAATTTAAGCATCGGAGAGGCTACGTCGGTCACACGGCTAGCCCCTCTAACTTTGTTTTGTCTTACAGATACACAATTCGGTCAAGGTAATAAACAATTTAATAAATTTCAATATTACAAAAACATACGTTTTATCAAATGTTTCACCTATGTTACGGTCAACATTCAATCTCCTTCTCAATGGCGATTTCTAATCATGATTCCCTCAACTCATTCATTACAAATCATGATCCCTCAACTCACATGCTGCAAATCACGATCTCCTTCAATTCAATAGTTACTCCAACTATTCAACTATGATTTAAACAAAGTTAAAAGGATTTGAAAAGTCAATCGTTCTTTATCAGTGATTACATGTAAGATTTTGGAAAACCTAAATCAAGTTAAACACTCAAATCTAGCTCTATTAATGTTAATTTTGTTGAAAATTATAGAAAAATTTGCACCAAAAAGAGCATCTCAGAAATCAGTTACCGAGAAACAAGCAAAGAAAAGAAAAGTTCAAAAAAGAGAGTCTCATTCGTAGAGTGAAGAAGAAGTCTAAGCACGACAAAGTTAGGTAATTATGAATGCATTTAAGATTCAAATTGATTAATAAAAATGATTAAATTTGGTAGACTAGTATCACATGGTAAGAGCAAAAAACAGAATCTCAAAGTTTGAGAATCGTTTAATATATTAGGAAACTTGTAGGAACATAATAGGAACCTGGAAGGAACCTTAAAAATAATTTATTATCATGAAAAGTTAAAACTAAAGGCATAAGAAATATAAGGTATTATTAAATAATGATTTCTGATTAGAACATGAAAATGTCGATGAAATTGTCAGAAATCCCCATAAATTGGGTACTTCCGATCTGTTTATGCTGATAGACCGTCATTGGTGGTAGTAATGATTGGATAACCCTTTGGGTACGTCAGATCACGATTTAAGTTTTAGGGGTCTTGTTGGGCCTGTGCTTTTTAGTTTGGGCTGCCATCCATGTGGAAGGCCCCCTAGTTGAAGCGGACTTCCTCGGGGTGGCATCCATTTTGAGACAGCGATCTGATGCCCAGTTATTTATTTAGGATAAGTTCTTCTGGTAGCTCTGATTGTTATGCCGCCTTTGCTAGGGCCTTCAATCATTTGACAAAGTTGAACTTATAATTGGACCACCTTTTATCCCAGCCGATGTCTATTGATAGAACTAACCAGCATCCCTTTCTTAGGACCAAACGAATGGGGTGTAGGAAAATGACTGACCATCTAATATCTCCTGAGCGATGGCCTCCAATTGATTTTGACATATCCTTATTAAGAGTCATAGATGACTATGAGAGTGGCAATGGTTTAATGGAAGGAGCTGGCCGAGATGGAGGTTAGGATGTCATTTCTTGAGGGTTCCTCGAGATAGGCTCGAATTCCTAGATGTGCAAGGAGGAGCCGGATGCAAGGTCCCATGCCTCGAATTGAAAACATGGTATCCATCGCTCATGAGGTGGACATCACTTTTGAGGCACAGGTCCAGAAGTGGCTTATTGGTAAGCCATGTTTGCTACTGGCTCAACATGAGCATGTCCATACTCCCCTAGAAGGGTATTTCAGTATATATATCGAGCAGATTTGGGCCAGGTTCATTTACCCATTACCTGAAAAAGATCACTATTGGGGTGTATGCCTGGCTCAGATACACCCCAATTTTTTATCAGACATTGTGGGTCACTACCAAATCTACCGTGTTCTCGGCCTCAACTTCGACTAAATCTTCTTTCGTTGGTTGGCGCCTATTAGGTGGAAATCATCTGAAGACCATCTCCACTTTAGTAGTAGGGATGGCTTCTGCTTCTTTTTAGACCGCTCTCAGTTGATTCACAATTTCAAGTAGTACTTTTTCTACATAAAAGTGAACCCAGAGTATCCCCCATTTCTGACTCGCTGGAGGGAGGACGTTCCTGAGGTGTTACCTTTGAGGGGTCTCAATCTGGATTCTCGAGTAGAGATCTTCAGTCGGTTGGAGCAAGGGCAATGGTCATTGGTGGCCATCGCCTAGGCCTTCTTAAACGACATATAAGTGATTGGATGGGATGGCCTCGATTTCGAGTACTAAGACAGCTCGATCAATATCCCCTAAAAGCTCACTACTCGTACTATTTTTATAGGATGTCGTTGTCTCGTCTGAATGCTTCTCTTAACAAACATTTAGCTAAAGTTACCAAAGACCTTTCGAGGTAAAATTCGAGGAGGGAGGCGGAGAAAATCGACCTGACACAGGATGACGTCTCAAACGTGGCACCGCTTAAGAAGGTTGCGGGCCGAAAGCGAACTAGGGGGGAGGCCCCGGCTTGTGAGACGGTGGCTGTTGATTCCATGACTCAAAAGGTACAAGAGGTAGATTAATATTTTTTACTTAGCATATTCAAATAAGTTTCCTAACCTTTTTCTTTACACAGGACAAGGAGAACCCCAGCTCAAGCCGCTAGGCGACATCGGTCGCTCCCTCTTCCTGCAGCCTCATCTCCCTAGATAACCATCTCAAGGAGAGCATTTTGGAGATGGCTAGGCTATAAGTGGCATCACTAGCCCTCCGGTCCAGCAAGCGCTTTGCCATGTTCCTCTCCTTTTCTCGTGAGAAGGAGGTTTTCAAGGAAGAGTCCAGCATAAGCATGACTGGTTTAATTATGGATTAGCTCTTGGTGGTATGTGTGATTTTCTTTCCTTAACTTTAATTTTAAATTTCCAGTTGGTAACCTTTTTACGTTACTTGCCAAGTCATGTCTCGATGCGCCGAGATGCACCAGAGGTCCTCCCACCATGCCAAGGTGAAAGTGGAGCTCCAGGTGGCGAGGGATGATCTTCAGGTGGCCCGCAAGGAGGTGATGGAAGTAGCGAAGTCCAAGAAAGAGGCGCAAGAAGAGGCGGCTAGGCTGGGTGAAGTCGCTTGGTGATAAGTGTATAATTACACTTATTATTGATAAGTGTATAATTACACTTATTATTGATAAATGTATAATTACACTTATTATCATATTAATTTTACACACTAAACACTATATTTTAAGTCATTTTTATACTTCATATAAAAGATTTCACGTGGTATGTAGTTGTTTTTGATGCAAATGCATATACTAGGTAAATCTTGGGAGTAAAATGATCAAAAGTGGAATTCTATGAAAAAAGAGTCAAAAAGGTGCGAAAAGATGCATGGAACTCAAAGATTTGGCTTAAGATCGAAGCTGTCGAAGATCGATGAAGTTACAAGGAGAATTATGAAGAATAATACAATTCACGGTCGTGACAAGCATTCATGGTCGTGACTTGTTATTCTTCAGAATAGAAGTCTGCCAATCAAAGATTCACGGTCGCGACATATATATCGCGGTCGCGAAATGGATGGTTTTTTGGTTTTATCTTCTCAAATACCAACCGCCAGATAAGCATGATCAACCGCCATCAACTACCAACGAAAAGACACTTATCAAGAGCCAACCAATCATGAAAAGTGCCTATCCATTGTGGATTATATCAAAGCTTCTCAACCAATCACAATGAAGAGATGCAATCATTCACCAATGGATACAACCCTTCATTTGGATAGATGCAACCCATCGAACTCTATAAATAGGGTTCCACACTTCACAAATTTCGTGCACCAAAGTGACACCAAAAGAGAGGAGAATATTAGAGTACAATTATAGGGTTACATATAGTGTGTGTAGATAAACAGTTCGCTACGTTCATAAGCGTTAGTGAGAAAATGTTTAAGTGATTTGAATCCTTGTTTTGATCACTAGATTTCTCTACATTCTCGAGCGATTGTTGTATAAGTGTACATGCAAATCACTTATCAATAAAAGTTTTCGTTCTTCAATATTCATTTGTTCGATATTCACAAAGAATAGCATCCTAGCAGAGGTTCTGTACGGGCCGAGAATGAATTCAAAGTAGACGTAGGAATCGTGGGAATTGATGACTCCCATTAAAGAGTGGATACGATTTGATCAACTTTAGCTTTCACTTGCATACCTTACAACTTTGCTTTGCTTTCTACTTATATTTTCTATTTTGAAGTTTATGATATGTCTATGTGTCATAATGCGTATTTCGTGTTAAATCTTTTATGTTAATCAAGTTATATGCGTTGGAGTTAATTTTAAGAGTAGTTTCGGGGTTAACAATATCATGTATAATCACTGGATTTGTGATATAACGCTATTTAGTGAGCCAAAAGTTTTAGAATGGTAACTTGCTATATGTGGCTATGTGAGAGCGACCCGTACTAAGCATAATATTGATGTTGTCTAGTTTTACATAATTGTCTTAATTTGTTTGCACTAGATTTAGAAAAGTTATTTCATGTGTTGCTCTGCGGTGAATAATTGAACATCTGAGTATTTAGAACCGAGTCTATTAGATTAGTTTAGTGAATCGTAACAACTTTGTTGAACTTGCTTGTTTTCCTTGCTATCCTTATTTCGTAGGGAAAAATATATATATTTAGGTTCTCTAATCTTTCATACCTACATTTACTCATTTTTCATTCTAACCCTTTTATCCAAAAATATACATTATTTTATTTTCTTTTTATTTTATCTTCCTTGTTGATCTTTAGAGCTAGCCCTTCCCTGTGGGATCGATATCTTTTAAAACTACATCGCAACTGTATACTCGTAGTTATCATCATTTTTCTATTTGATAAGAGGTACTGACAACACCTATATTTTTGGTGAATAAGTTTTTGGCACCATTGATATATAGCCAAATCCTGTGAACAAACTATTAAAACTTATCAGTAGGAAAGTGGCAAACAATTATCTTTTTATTTTTACTCATAACATGATGTGGTTTAGAGTCATTTTATACTTCATATAAAAGATTTCACGTGATATGTAGTTGTTTTTAAGTGCAGAAACTAGGTGAATCTTGGGAGTGAAATGATCGAAGATGGAATTCTATGCAAAAAGAGTAAAAAAGGTACAAAAAGATGCATGGAATTGGCTTAGGATTGAAGTTGTCAAAGATAGGTAAAGTTCCAAAGAAGAATCATGAAGAAAAGCATAAGTCACAACCATGTCACAATCATGATTCCTACTCACAATTAGCCAAATCACACTCGCGACTATCCATCACGATCACGATTTATCATTCATCACAAATAGTCAGTTACCAACTTACATTCAGGATCGCGACATGTATGTCATGCCCGCGAATCATGACGGGTTTGATAAACTCTTCTCAAATTCTAACCACCAGATAAGAACGATCAATCGCCATCAATTGTCAGATGAAGAGACACATTTTGGAGACAATACAACCATGAAAAGGTGCCTATCCATTGAAGATAAGGATGACATTTTGCATCCAATCACATTGAAGATGATGTAACCCTTCACCAATGGACATGACTATTCGTTTGGATAAATGTAACCTTTCACACTCTATAAATAGAGGTTCATATCAACCATTTCGTGCATGGTGATTTTCAGTAGCAGCATATGATAGATAGAGAGTGAAAGTTATATAGATTTCACTAAGTTCAAAGTGTTAGAGAGAAAAATGTATAAGTGACTCGATTCTTATTTCAATCACTAGATTACTCTACATATTCGAGCGATTGTTGTATGAGTGTAATTGCAAAGAACTTACCAATAAAAGTTTCTGTTCTTCAACATTCATTTGTTCAATACTCACAAGGAATAGCATCCTAATGAAGGTTCTGTACGAGTCGAGACCTAATTCAAAGTAGATGCAGGAATTGCAGGAATTGATGACTCCCATTAAAGAGTGGATACGGTTTGATCAACTTTAGCTTTCACTTGCATACCTTACAACTTTACTTTACTTTGTTTTCTACTTCTACTTTCTTATTCGAAGTTTATGATATGTCTATGTGTCCTAACGAGTAGTTCGTCATGCGTCACTTATATTAATGAAGTTATATGCTTTCAAGTTGACTTTAAGAGTAGTTTCAGGGTTAACAAGATTGTGTATAATCACTGGATCTGTGATTATAACGTTGTTTAGTGAGCCAAAATTTTTTGAGTGATAACTTGCTAAATATGGCTATGTGAAAGCCACCCGTACTAAGCATAGTAATATTATTGTCCATGTTTTTATAAGTGTCATAATTCGTTTACCCTAGATTTAGAAAAGTCATTTCATGTGTTTCTCTAAGGTGAATTATAGGATATTTGAGCGTATAGAACTGAGTTTGTTGAATTTATCTAATGCATAAAACATTCTTGATTATTTTGCATATTTTACTCCACTATACTTGTTCTTAGGGAATATCTATATGATTTGCATCTTCTCTAATCTGTTCATGCATCTGTCCATTCATCAGTCTACCATTCAAAACCTTCAACTTATTTTATATTTTGTTGTTTAGTAACTCTAATTGATCCTTAGAACCGAATTCCTTCTCTGTGGGATCGATATCTTTTAAAATTACATCGCAACTGTATACTTGCAGTTATCATCATTTTTCTATTTGATAAGCGGCACTGACAACACTTGTTCATATTTAGAACTTTTATATTATCAGTAGAAAAGTGGCTAACAAGTTTTTAACGCTGTTGTAGGGGAAGGAAAGTGCATTCTAGAGATTAAATTGTCAGGGAAGGCAAGTGTGTTTTGAAGATCAAATACTGGAAGAGTACGATACATTTTCCAACTATATCTATTTATTTCTTTCCTGAACTATAAAATTTGTCTATCCCAACTTGGATGTGAGAAACAATATATGAAATAATCATCTTGGAGGTGATAAGTCATATTATTAGATCTGAATTCTCGAAAATTAGAAGATTTTCTTCTATTTGTGTTCGTGAATCCATATCGCGCTCGTGAATTCCTAGACAAAACTTTTTGTTTCTCAATTATTATAAGTCATGATCGACTTGTGCTAAAACTGCAACAGTTTAGTAGTTATTCGATGGTTATTTTTTGAAACTCTATAAGTTGATGTGTGAATGAACATCACTTTTCACTTCTGAAAATCTAAATTCTTATCTTTTCAAACAACAATTTATTTCCAAATCTGAAACCATTCCATTCTTTCAAATTCTTTCAATTCAATATGGCTCTAGCATAGAAATCCAATCTGGTTCCTCCCTCAAACCTTCAAGAATGGTATGATGCACCATTTCCAAACTACTCTCATGATGAAGGAGATCATTATGAGATTATCAAGAATGCTGAATTTAAGAGTTCCTACACTATTAATAGGAACAGTTTCATTAGTCTTGAGGTATATGACAGAGTGATGCACTATCTCGGAGTTCTGAACTTCGTCATTTATTCGAATATGTGCTTGGGAAATAGTGTTGAGAACTGTATGAAGATGTTAGTAATGCTAGCATGGAAGAATGATAAAAAGGAATGCCTAGTTTATCGTCATCAAGGAAAGGAGTACAAGTTGATGAGGAAGGTGCTTAACAAGAATATGGGATTTCTAATGGATTGCTACAACAAGATGCCTCTTGGATGGAATCCTTTACCAATATGGCTGCCAAGCTGAGTTCAAACAATTATCTGCCTATAGCCCATGGATTCGTGATCCTTGTTTGCTTGCCTTGCACTTTTACTTAAGTGGTGCATTGTTTGGTATGTCAACTTTCGATATCGTCATTCCTGAAGAATTGTTTGTAATGGAAGCGATTTGGAATGGCATGCTTATTGATTTTTTGAGAATAATGATGGAGGCACTCCTGTCTGCCGCCCGAAAACCCAAAGTAACAGAATATGGGTGTCGTACGATGGCGAATCTGTTGGGATAAATTGGACGAATGCCTTATTCCACTTAGGTCTTTACTGATGAAGATGAGATTCTGGAATTGACCACGAACCTATTCTTCTAGTATGGATTTCTGGAAAAGTGCATAGGAGAAGATAGGATCACTCATGATTGGAAATCATGGGAGGAGAGAGTGGATGCCGATAGAAGAAGAGAGAGGGAAAAAGCAAGGGAAGAAGAGCGTAAAACAATCAACCTTCGGGAAAAGTTGAACGACCTTATGGATGCGCAAATCTCGATTCATAAGAAAATTGATGAAATTCATACGATGATGTTTGATGTTGAGCGAGATTTACGGGAATCTTATTATAAGATTGACCAATTGACCGAATAGATCCCCTCTGAATGATTATCTGCTTTCCATTTAGGTTTAGGATTTGTACAGTTTGTTTGTTTTTTGTTTTCTTTGTGTGTTTAGTTTCATTTTTCTTTTTCGTTTCTACTTAAGTCTCTCACAATGAGGACATTGTGTTCTCTAGTGTGGGGGGGGCACTTGCATAAATCTCGAAAATCTAAAAAAATAAGATAAAATTAAAAAATTGAAGAATGAAAAATTTTCTTGGTTTTGTATTATTTATACCTTATCCATACCTATACTATACTAACATATGTTCCAAGGTTATTGTGAGTTTTAGGTATTACAAGTTCGATGTTGGTGCAAATTTCGAACAATAAAAAATTTTTTGTTTCGAGTATGAGCTCACGTTGAGAGTGTGAGTGCTTTATAGATTGGCACAACATTTAGCATTTGGCAAGGAAGAGTGGTGAGTAACATTCAATAGCAACATTCCAAGTAAGTTTCGATATATATTTCAATGCAACATGAATTAGTATAAGTTATATAGTTTTAGTTTAATGCTATGACAAGTTTTGAGTGGAGTAATATCTAATAGTGTTCTTACTATGAGTTTTATATGCTATTCTCGAATACATCCTATAAGTATTGAGTGTGTCTAAAGTGTAGGGAAACTATAGCCATAATACTTTGAAAGTGATCAATAAAGGATGAGGGGATTAAGAAACAATCAAAAGAAACCAATGAGTTATGCAAAAGGTGAGGAATGGTACGGAGTAGAAACTGCAACCATGCAATGAGTGAAAAAAGAAAAAGTAGTATAGCATGAAAAATGTGTACTTCAAAAACATATGTGTAAAAATGAGAGAAAGTGGTATTGAGTATAAAATGCAACCACTAAAAAAGGGGAGAGTGGTATGGAGCATAAAATGCAACCACTAAGAATGTTTAGCATTGTAGGTTACCTAAAAATGCCTTGAGATCAATCTTTTGAAAGTGTGCTCTCTTTCTCCTTTATACTTTATACAAAACTTGAGAGAAGGAAATATTCGAGCAAGCATATAACGCTTATATGAAGATGCAATTCGGTTGGCCCTACATTGTGAGCAAAGGTATGCAACTGGACTATATAAATTGTACATTACTAATTTGTGGGAAATATCATATACTTTACTTGAACCTTATGCAACGTGGGAATGTGGTACTTACTACAATAGCCTTTCACTAAATGAGGTACGAACTTGAATTGCTATTTTATACACTTTTGTTGTGTTTACCTAGAGGACAAGGGAAAAGTTAAGTGTAGGGGTGTGATAAGTGTATAATTACACTTATTATCTTGATATTTTTGCTCATAAAATGATGTGGTTTAGAGTCATTTTATACTTCATACAAAAGATTTCACGTGGTATGTAGTTGTTTTTTTTATGCAAGTGTAGATACTAGGTGAATCTTGTGAGTGAAATGATCAAGGATGGAATTCTATGCAAAAAGAGTAAAAAAAGGTGCAAAAAGATGCATGGAATGCAAGGAATTGGCTTAGGATCGAAGTTGTCAAAGATTGGTAAAGTTGCAAAGAAGAATCATGAAGAAAAGCATAAGTTACAACCATGTCACGATCGTGATTCTTACTCGCAATTGCCAAATCATGCTCGCGTTAATCTATCACGATCGTGACTTATCATTCTTCACAAACAGTCAATTACCAACTTACATTCCCAATCCGGACATGTATATCACGCTCGTGAATTGTGACGGGTTTGATAATCTCTTCTCCACTTCGAACTGCCAGATAGGAACGATAGACCACCATCAACCGTCAGACGAAGAGACACCTTTTGGAGATAATACGACCATGAAAAGGTGCCTATCCATCGAAGATAAGGATGAAATTTTGCATCCAATCACATTGAAGATGATGCAACCCTTCACCAATGGACATGACTATTCATTTGGATAAACTCAACCTTTCACACTCTATAAATAGGGGTTCACATCAACCATTTTGTGCATGCATATATATGGTGCATGGTGATTTTCGGCAGCATCATATGATAGATAGAGAGTGAAAGTTATATAGATTTTGTTAAGTTCAAAGTGTTAGAGAGAAAAATGTATAAGTGACTCGATTCTTGTTTCAATCACTAGATTTCTCCACAAATTCGAGCTATTGTTATATGAGTTTAATTGCAAAGCACTTATCAATAAAAGTTTCTATTTTTCAACATTCATTTGTTCAATATTCACAAGGAATAGCATCCTAACGGAGGTTCTGTACGAGTCGAGACCAAATTCAAAGTAGATGCTTGAATTGCTGGAATTGACGACTCCCATTAAAGAGTGGATACGGTTTGATAAACTTTAGCTTTCACTTACATACCATACAACTTTTCTTTTTTTTTTTCTACTTCTACTTTCTTATTCGAAGTTTATGATATATCTATGTGTCATAACAAGTATTTCATCTTACTTCACTTATATTAATGAAGTTATATGCTTTCAAGTTGAATTTTAGAGTAGTTTCGGGGTTAACAAGATTATGTATAATAATTGGATCTGTGATTATAACGCTATTTAGAGAGCTAACATTTTTGGAGTGGTAACTAGCTAAATATGGCTATGTGAGAGCGGCCTGTACTAAGCATGTTAATATTGTTGTCCATGTTTTTATAAGTGTCATAATTTGTTTACCTTAGATTTAGAAAATTCATTTCATGTGTTGCTCTGCTGTGAATTATAGCATATTTGGGCGTCTAGAATCGAGTTTGTTGAAGTTATCTAGTGCATAAAACATTCTTGATTATTTTGCAAATTTTACTCCACTATACTTGTTCTTAGGGAATATCTATATGCTTTGCATCTTCTCTAATCTGTTCATGCATCTATCCATTCATCAGTTTACCATTCAAAACCTTCAACTTATTTTATTTTATTTTGTTCCGCACCTCTAATTGATCCTTAGAACCGAATTCCTTCCCTATGGGATCGATATCTTTTAAATCTACATCGCAACTGTATACTTGCAGTTATCATCATTTTTCTATTTGATAAGCGGTATTGACAACACCTGTTCATATTTAGAATATTTATATTATTAGTAGAAAAGTGGCGAACACTCGAGAGTTGGAGCTGTTGCATGAGGAGCTTCTCTAGCAGAACATCGACTTGGAGAAGGACTTCTCCCATGCTCAGGGGGAAGTTGGGGATCTCAAGGAAGAGATTGAGGAAATGGATGTTGAGCTGGACGGCCTCGTCGGTATGATGATTAAAATGGGAAAAATGTTTGGCGCCCGCCTCATTGAGGCGGTGCATACCCATTGGCCTGAGCTGGAGGATGATCTCGCCTAGGACGTTCCTTTCCCAACTTTTGAGGAGGTGCTCGACAATCCTCCTTAGGCGGGGGATGAAGGCGACGTCCAAGCTCTCCCAGGAGGTGAAGACTAGGCGCAGGCTAGGGCTCCTTGTATTTTATTTTTCTTCTATCTCTTGTACTTTTTCCCAAATTAATGAAAATTACTCTCTTTAGTCTTTTATCTGCTATTTTTACTCGTATTGTATGTGACATTTGCTTTAGCAAGATGGTTACCGCTTCGAATGAATCTTAAAACCTTCAAATTTATCTAAGGCTTATAAAGCTTAGTGTTGGTTTTCCGTCTCGAGGGAACCTTAAAACACAAAAAATATTCTAAGGCTAAAAACGCTTGGTGTGATGGTTACCCGGCTCGAGGGAATCTTAAAACACAAAAATTAATCTAAGGCTTAATGCTTAGTTTGGTGGTTACCCTTTGCGAGGGAACTTTAAAACACAAAAATTATTCTAAGGCTTAATGCTTAGTTTGGTGGTTACCCATCTCGATGGAGTTGTACTTAGATTTATCTAAGGTTTAGAATGCATGCCGCCTTGAGGGGATTTACTTAGATTTTTCTAAGGTTTAAAATGTATGCCATCTTGAGGGGATTTACTTAGATTTTTTTCTAAAGTTTAAAATGTATGCCGCCTCGAGGGGATTTACTTAGATTTTTTTCTAAGGTTTAAAATGTATGCCGCCTCGAGGGGATTTACTTAGATTTTTCTAAGGTTTAAAATGCATGCCGCCTCGAGGAGATTTACTTAGATTTTTCTAAGGTTTAAAATGCATGCCGGCTCGAGGGGATTTACTTAGATTTTTCTAAGGTTTAAAATGTATGCCGCCTCGAGGGGATTTCAAGCTTGATAGTTTGGTTTTGGAGCATTATAGCCGTTTGAGGAATTCGTATCATTACTTGCAATAAGATGGAGAGTAAAAAGAAACAATCGTAAACTCTTTTATTGATATGTACTTTGAATAATTTACATATAAATGTAGGTCGGTGCTATGTTAGCCGGGGTAGGTCTAGGGGACGCTGCCTTGTTAAAAACCTTTTCGAGGAAAAAAACTAGTGGGAAAAAAATCTAAGGGGAGGAAAAGAGTGCGGTGCCTATTTTCCTAGCCGTTTGTTGCCTTGTAGTATGGTCTCAGATTTGAGATATTCCATGTTCTTGATAGAATTTTGCCTTTGACATTGCTGAGTCGGTATGTGGCTGGGCCTAAGACTTTCGTTACTTTGTATGGTCCTTCCCAATTCACTTCAAGTTTGCCTTTGCCTTCTTGAGATTGTGAGGCGGTGGTGTCTTTGAGGACCAGGTCTCCTTCCTTAAGGCACAGGCTTTTAGTATTTTGATCGTGATATCTAGCAATCTTGGCTTTGTAAGCGACCATTCGGATGTAGGCTCGTTCTCTCCTTCTTTCAAGATTATCCAAGTGATGCTTTAGGTTGATGTTATTTTACTCTTCTATGTAGTAAACGACTCTATCTATTGGGGTGGCTATTTTAACAGGAATCATAGCCTCCGCCTCATTAACAAGGGAGTAAGGCGTTTCATCGATCGATATGCAAGGAGTGGTTCTATAAGACCATAGAATGCTTATGAGCTCGTCTGGCCAACATCCATTGTTTCCCCTCTTAAGGTGTTTGTTGAGCCTTTCTCCAAGCATTCTATTGGTGACTTCCATCTGGCCATTTGTATAGGGGTGCCCTACGGAAGAGTAGTGGTTTCTTATTCCAAGTCCCTAGCAGAATTCTATGAACTTTCTTTATATGAATTTTGTGCCCTTGTCAGAGACAATTTTCCTTGGGACCCAATGACCTTTTATAGAGTAATGGTGTCGATTGCAACTGCTTCGACCCATTTGGTGAAATGATCAATTGCTACTATTACAAACTTCCTTTGTCCACTAACCATTGGTAAAAGTCCTGCTATGTCGATTCCCCATGTTAAGAAAAGCCAGACGGTTACAAGTGGTTTCTGGTTAGCTCGGGATATATGGCTCTTTCTAGCGTGTACTTGGCATGAGTGATAGCTTTGGACGTATTCCATCACGTCCACCTTGATTGTTTCCCAATAGAAGCCGGCCAGGCTGACCCTTCGTAATAGGCTGGAGGTCGCTTGATGAGATCCGCAAACTCCTTCGTGTATTTCTACCAAGATAATCTTACCTTGGGCCCGAGTGACACATTTCTGCCAAGCGTCCACATAGGATCTTCTGTAAAGTTCTCCGTCTATAGGCTATGATAGGATCTTTTGAGATAGGCTGTGATAGGAAGGCGCCAATCATCGGTGTCTTCCTCAATGCATAGCACTTGATCTTCATCGCAGTTAGGACGAATGAGAACTTCGTAGAGACTGCCTGGTTATTATAGCCTTCTGGATTTGAGGCTGCTTTTGCTAGTTCATCCGCCATCTCGTTTTGCGCTCGAGGGATGTGCTCAACTTTCCACACAGTTCCCTTCTTCTCCAGATTTTTTTTATCAAATTCTGCACTTTGCGCAGGTATTTGACCATGCTTTATTCCTTAGTTTTGAAATTCTTGTTTATCTGGTTGGAGACTAACCGTGAGTCGCTTCGGATGATTACTCTGTCAGGAGCCAGTTCCATAATTAACTCTAGGCCTTTGATCATGGCCTCGTATTCAGTGGCATTGTTGGTTGCCGGAAAAGCGAGATTGGCTATGATCACCACTTTTCTACTAATAAGTTTAATAATTTTTACGCAAAGAGTTTGGCTAAATATCAACGGCCCCAAAAACTTGTTCAAGTGAAATATAGGTGTTGTTAATACCCCTTATCAAATAGAAAAATGATGATAACTGCATGTATACAGTTGCGATGTAGTTTTAAAAGATATTGATCCCACAGGGAAGGACTAGTTCTAAAGATCAAATAGGGAAGATAAGATAAAAAGAAAATAAAATAATGTATAGTTTTTTTGGATAGGAGGGTTAGAATGAAATATGAGTAAATATAGATGTAATAGATTAGAGACTCTAAATACATAGATTTTCACTACGAACAAGTATAACAGAAAAAGCATGCAAGTTCACTAAAGATGTTACGACACACTAGACCAATCTAACAAACCCGGTTCAACACACTTAGATGTTCAATGATTCGCCACAGAGCAACACATGAAATAACTTTTCTAATCCTAGCACAAACGAGATAAGACTTATATAAACCTGGAAAATGTCAATACTATGCTTAGTACGGGTCGCTCTCACATAACCACATTTAGCAAGTTACCATTCCAAAAATGTTGGCTCACTAAACAGCGTTATATCAAAGATCCAGTGATTATACACGATATTGTTAACCCCGAAACTACTCTTAAAATTAACGCCAACACATATAACTTGATTAACATAAAAGACTTAGCATGAAATACACATTATGAAACTTAGACATATCATAAAATTTGAAATAGAAAGTATAAGTAGAAAGCAAAGCAAAGTTGTAAGGTATGCAAGTGAAAGCTAAAGTTGATCAAACCGTATCCACTCTTTAATGGGAGTTGTCAATTCTCGCAATTCCTACGTCTGCTTTGAATTCGGTCTCGACCCGTACAGAACCTCCGCTAGGATGCTATTCTTTGCGAATATCGAACAAACAAATATTGAAGAACGAAAACTTTTATTGATAAGTGATTTGCAAGTACACTTATACAACAATCACTCGAGAACATAGAGAAATCTAGTGATCAAAACAAGGATTCGAATCACTTGAAAATTTTCTCTCTAATACTTAAGAATGTAGCGACTTTATCTACACACACGCTATACTTTTTCCACTCTATGCCACACTAATCCACTGCACTTCTTGAATGCATGAAATTGAAGGGGATTGGAACCCTATTTATAGAGTTTGAAGGGTTACATCTATCCAAAAGAAGGGTTGTGTCCCTTGGTGAAAGATTGCATCTCTCCATTGTGATTGGTTGAGAAGCTTTGATATAATCCACAATGGATAAGCACCTTTTCATGATTGGTTAACTCCTGATAGGTGTCTGTTCATTGGTAGTTGATGGCGGTTTTTCATGCTTATCTAGTGGTTGTTAGTTAAAAAGATAATACCAGAAAATCATCCATGTCGCAATCGCAATATATATGTCGTGACTGTGAATCTTTGATTGCCAATCTTCTATTTCTGAAGTAAACAAGTCACGATCGCGAATGATTATCGCGATCGTGAATTGAGTTTTACTCAGAATTCTTCTTGTAACTTCACCGATCTTTGATAGCTTCGATCCTAAACCAAATCTTTAAGTTCCAGGCATCTTTTTACACCTTTTTCACTCTTTTTTCATAGAATTCCACTTTAGCTCATTTTACACCCAAGATTCACCTAGTATCTGCATTTGCATAAAAAATAACTACATACCACGTGAAATCTTTTATATGAAGTATAAAAATGACTAAAACTACAGTGTTTATTGTAAACTTAATGTGATAATAAGTGTAATTATACACTTATCATACCCCCACACTTAACTTTTGCCTTGTCCTCAAGGTAAATTCAACAGAAGTGTATAAATTTGGTAAACAAGTTCGTACCATATTTGGCGAAAGACTATTGCAGTGAGTACCACATTCCATGTTGCAAAAGATTTCAAGAAGAAGTTCAAAATTTCCCACGAATTAGTAATGTGCAATTTATATAGCCCAGTTGCACACCTTTGTTTTTAATGGATAGTCAACCGAATCACATCTTCATATAAGCGCTATATGCATACTTGAATATTACCTTCTCTTAAGCATAGTATAAAGTATAAAGGACATGGAAAGTAAACTTTGATTAATTTCTCTCAAGGCATTTTTAGGTAACCTAGGATGCTAAAACACTCTTAGTGGTTGCATTTTATGCTCCATACCACTCTCCCCTTTTTTCAGTGGTTGCATTTTATGCTCCATACCACTCTCTCATTATTTTCTTTTAAGCATATGTTTTTGAAGTACTTTGTACTTTGAACCCATTTTTCGTGATATGCTTTCTTTTCTTTTTTCACTCAATGAATGGTTGCAGTTTCTGCTTTGTACCATTCCTCACCTTTTACATAACTCATTGGTTATCCTCTCTTTCTTTTGATTTTTCATTAATACCCTCATCCTTTATTGATCAATTTCAAAGTATTATGGCTATAGTTTCCCAACACTTTAAACACACTCAATACTTATAGGACTTATTCGAGATTTGCATATAAAACTCATAGTAAGAATAC
>CATIWQ010449980.1:0-24337 GCA_949673415.1 Euphorbia schlechtendalii | reverse complement strand
GTGGAATGGATGGTAGAGAGAGTGAGAGTGGCATATATGGTGTTTAGATAGAGAGAAAAATCATGTAGAGTTCGTTTCATTCTAAGTTAGCGAGAAAATGTATAAGTGATTCGAACCTTATTTCGATCACTAGATTTCTCTACATATTCGAGCGATTGTTGTATAAGTGTAATTTCAAATCATTTATCAATAAAAGTTTTCTTTCTTCATTATTCATTTGTTCGATATTCACAAAGAATAGCATCCTAGCGGAGGTTCTATATGAGTCAAGACCGAATTCAAAGCAGAAGCAGGAATTGCGAGAATTGACGACTCCCATTAAAGATTGGATATGGTTTAATCAACTTTAGCTTTCACTTGCATACCTTAAAACTTTGCTTTGCTTTCTACTTATACTTTCGATTTCGAAGTTTATGATATGTCTATGTGTCATAATGTGTATTTTGTGTTGAGTCTTTTATATTAATCAAGTTATATGCTTTTAAGTTAACTTTAAGAGTAGTTTCGGGGTTAACGAGATTGTGTATAATCACTAGATCTATGATTATAACGCTGTTTAGTGAGCCAACATTTTTGGAATGGTAACTTGCTAAATATGGCTATGTGAGAGCAACCCGTACTAAGCATAGTAGTATTGTTATCCAGGTTTATATAATCGTCTTAATTCGTTTGCACTAGATTTTGAAAAGTCATTTAATGTGTTGCTCTGCGGTGAATAATTGAATATCTGAATATCTAAAACCGAATTTGTTAAATTGGTCTAGTGTACGTAATATCTTTGTTGATTTTGCATATTTTCTTTCCTATACATGTTCATAGGGATAATCTATACTGAATTCTTCTACTTTGATCTATATACATTTATCCACATCATATCCCATCCTACCCAACTAAAATAAAATCATTTATTTTATTTTCTTTTGTTCCATTTCTCTTATTGATCTTTAGAGCTGGTTCCTTTCCTGTGGATTCGATATCTTTTAAAACTACATCACATCTGTATACTTGAAATTATCATCATTTTTCTATTTGATAAGTGGTATTGACAACATCTTTACTTTAAAGCTAAAAATTCATGAACAAGTTATTAAACTTATCAGTAGAAAAGTGGTGAACAATATTTGTCAAACATAGGTAAGAAAACCATCCGCAGTAGGGGTTGGTCAAATATGTTCCTCTTGAAAGGCGAAATATTAGTCTTTGAAGTCGCCTCTTGATAAGGAACTGCTAACTTGGAGAAAACCCTCTTGGATTTCTTTTTTTAAATTTTGGATCATCTTCTTCATCATCGCTCTCTATTTCCACAGACCTCTTAGCTTTCTTCACCTTAACACGTTGCTCAAGCGAGAAGTTTGCTCCCGAATTTTGAATAGCGGTCAAAGTTGGCCCTATATTTGTTGGTGGTATACCTCCATCCTTCTTGATGGCCACTAACCCCTAGAGTAGGGATAGTTTTGTGGATTGACCCACAATAATTATTCTGTAATCCGGTTGGGTTGTCTCCTTCGCCTGGGTAGTTATGAGAGGTGTAGAGTCGAATAGAGGATTTGAGAGAGGTATGTTGGGTGTGATAAGAGGGATTTTCGATTTCTTGTATAATTGAGGCGGCATGTATCCAACAGAGGCTCTCTTGAATCCTCCATTAAACTTCTCATAGGTACAACTTCCCGCCTGGATATCTGCAAGCCAGCTCTGTTCAAATCTCCAAAGATTAGACCTGACATGTAACAACTATCCAACACAGATTTCTTGTAAAATTCCATCTCTTTAGGGGTTATATTGTACTTTTGTTGGGTTGTTACCCTTTGAATATCATATGTTCAAGGAGTTGTTTGCCACCATGAAGGGTGGCTCTCCGCTAGACATCATCCTCGTTGTGGGGGGAATAGAAGTTTGATTTAGGTGGTTTTCCCCTTTCCAGGTGTTAGTTTCATCAATATGTTGGCTAATCTATATAGGTAATGAACATGCAAATTGGCATGGAGGAATTTCAAAACAAAAAATTAACCTAAAATGAACTTCTAAGCATGGCATGATTGATATAATTTTAATTGAAGCGTTCCATAGATGCATTAAGTCTATAAACACTTATTATTAAGATGCATATCATCTAAGTATAAAGCATTAAAAGTTCATGTGCGTCTTCCCTTACTGCAGCAAAGCAATCCCTTAGACCAATCAGATGGAACTCCATTAGCACTAGCCTCTAAAGTAGGACAGCCTGTATGAGCATTCCACACTAACCCCACTAACTAAAACCTTACAAAGAGGGAAAACATGTCAGTTAACAAGTGGTTGCTAGACCAATCGTAGACCAACCCGAAAATAACTGTGAAAGATCTTTTCCAAAATTAGAATAATCCTTCAAAAAGAATCTAGTAAATAAAAGAAAACTCGAGGAGGATCACAAAAAAATTTGCAAGAAAAGAGACAAGTTCAAAAGAGAAGGTTGAACTGAAGTGCATTTGAAAGGAGGGGGAGGAGCCCTTATATAGGGGGAAGGGGAGCAAAACTGCTCCTCATTTATCAATGTGGGATAGGGATTTCCCCATCTCATACACAGGTCAACCGCATGGAGGCTTAGGCTCTGTAGGTCAACCTGCGAAGCTCGCGTAGCTTGTTATGCCTTGTCCACCAAGAGGGGCCTTGCGAAACTTCCAGCAAGCCCCGCTTGCGGGTGTGCTGGTAGGCCTACCACCCACCAGCATGCGCTAAAGCATGATGGTGGCTTACAAACACTTTTAATGCTCATGTGGCTACCACGATGGCCCCTTCCCGTGAACAACCCGTGTTTGTAGAGCCCACTTGCAACCGAAAAAATCCTTTCTACGCATATCACATATTTTCCCCCAATCTCTATTTCAAACTGTTAATTGGTTTGACCCTTTAATGGTCTATCTAAATGAACTTGACTATCCTTTTATTATTGGTATAGACTCCATCCATGAGTTCTTTATTTAGTCTGGTGAATGTCCAATGTGTGTGACCTAATAGGATCCCGAAGTATAGAGCCGCTAGAGGTTAACCTAACTTGGTTTCCCAACCGGGAACATTTAGGCTCAATATTCCAGACCGGTATGAAACCAGATGACTCTAGACGATCAAATGGGCTTTCTAAAAAAAGTGTATGATCCCCTGATATTCACAATGTCACGTGCTTGTGACTTGATCCCGTTTTGCGATAGTAACTAATACAATACACTCCTTCCATCATGTTAAGTACCATTTAGTTTACTGAGCTCGGATAAAGTGTTAGCTCATGCAATAGCCGTAGCTATCTCGAAGTTAGACTTCTTCACGAAGAACACCACTCGATTTTATGTATTGAGATTACTAGAAACCCAATCTATCAATCTCATACTCTGATCAGAGGTTTATAAGTGTGTTACTTCAACAAGAGGCCTTACGGTACAAATCTCATTATATCACTATATCAGGAGGGATGGATCCCATCTTGACTACTCAGCTTACAAACTAATGGACATCACTATACCTGTAATCACTCTTATCATCCTCATCAATGGGCTATGTATGAGTATAACCCAAAGTATAGCAATTTCCGCACTAGGTAAGGTCTAAGGATACTCGTACTGCTACTGCAATTAAACATGATAACAACATAAGAATATAGTTATTTCCTAGTGTCTGTCTGATACCAATCTCTAATATATTACCCAATACATTCATGTGTTAACTCAAGGTACCACCTTCAGCTCGTGAGATCGGTTTCTTGGATTTAATCCAATGAGTAAGCCTATACATGCTAGTTTATTCTCTTCATTGATGGCTAGTCTCAATGAAATTATGATTAGGGATATTTAGACTTTTCGATAATTACACGTGTATGGAGTTCTCACTCCATATAGCTCCCACTATGTCATTGCACTTTCACGTTATGAAATAGTCACTGACTTTGTTTCATTATATCAACTAATATATATATATAAAGCTAATTACCCATGTGCTTCATGCCATACTCGTTAGCCTTTTGGTCATGCTTACCTTGAGTTAATGGCTTTGGTAGCCCATCCGCTAGATTTTGATCCGTAGGGATGTATTCTAAGCTTATATCCTTTCGAGCAACTATCTCTTGAATGAGATGGTACATTTTGAGTACGTGTTCATTTCTTTAATGAGGCTGTGATTCCTTTATCTGAGCAATTGCCCCATTGTTATCACAACATACCACTATTAGATTTTTATGTTGAACACCACGCCGAGATCACCAATAAATTCCTTTAGCTAGACAACTTGGTTAGCTGCTTCAGAAGTAGCTATATAATCAGATCTGGTTGTTAAATAGGCAGTCGTATCTTGTTTGAAACTTTTCCAAACAACTCCCCCTCCAATTAACATAAACACTGAAAAAACTAGAAAAAACTTTGTCTATGTATGTACTTTGAGAAAGACCTAGCAGCCTTCTAGATCTATCACTGTAGATATTTATACCAAGTATACAATCTGCTTCTCCAAGGTCTTTCATGGAGACTTCTTTGACAATTATGACTTAACAGTTTGAAGAAAAGGGACATCGTTTCCTATAAATAATATGTCATAGACATATAATACAAGAAAAACGATCATACTCCCACTAACCTTCTTATATACACGAGGCCCATTAGCGTTTGGCACAAAACCAATTTCTTGGATTGTCTTGTCAAACCTAATATTCCAACTCCTTGATGCTTGCTTAAGTCCATAAATGGACCTTTGCAATTTACACACCTTCGAACAATCTTGAGATATAAAACCTTCAGGTTGTATCAGCAGGTTAATCAAGATAGTAATTAAACATGCAATTGTTGCAAGGTGGAATTTCAAAACTTAAAATTAACCTATAGATCTCCTAAACATGCCATGATTGAAACAATCTAAGTTAAAACATTCCATATATGCTTTTAGGTTTATAAAACATATAAAAAAGGCTAACATCTAAAGGTTGAAGTAGTACCAGTTGATGCGTTCTTTCTCTCTTTTGGTAGTGGTGTTCCCTTAGAGTATTTCGATAGCACTTCGTTAGCACGAGCTTCCAAACAAGGAGAGCCTCTATGATTGATCCACACAGATCTTCACCGACCAAAACCTCAAGGAGGAGGAACCCGTCAATAGACAGTAGCTGCTAGACCACAAGAAAACCAACCCAAAAATGATCCCGAAGGCTCACTTGAGAAAGAACCTTCAATAAGAAATCTTTTATTTTTTGGAAAAACTCGTGGAGAATCTCGCACAACAAAGGAAGAAGAGAGAGTCGAATCCAAAGAGAAAATCTTAGCTTAAAGCTATTTTCATGTGTTCTTGTATATAAATAAAGAGAGGAGTTGGAGGCCTATTTATAAGGAAAAGGGGGAGTGTAAGACTCTGCTTCAATAACTAGATGGGATGGGATAAATCCTATCCATAATAGGTCAACCGCGCGAGTCAAGGTGACCCGCGAGCTGACCCACGTGGGTTGCAAGGGAAGCCCTAGCGGGCTTCCCTTCCTTTACCGTAAGCTGGGGCTTACGGCCAATGTTAGCAGGCTAGCTTTGTAAGCCCATACAAGCGCTGCCATGGCAGCGCTTACACTCTTACAGCCCGCTAGCGCGCAGGCTGACCCCGGGCACTAGCTTCCTGTGAGCTTTTCAACTCGCAGGGTAGCTGCGCGAGCCCCACTTTGAACAACCCATGTTTGTTTGGGGCCACTTGCAACAGGAAAAATTCATTTGCTCGCTCTCTGTAATTTTCCCTATATCCTCTTTATTCCTTTTAATTATTAATTCGGTTCAACCAATTAATAATTCTTCTAACGGATTCGACAACTTATATTTTTAGCATATACCTAATCTATAGGTTGTTTACTTAGTTTGATAAACACCCAAAGTGTGTGACCTCATAGGATCCAAAAGTATAGAGCCACTAGAGATTAACCTAAACTTGGATTCCCATCCAGGAACATTCAGGCTCAGTGTTCCAGACCGACATGGAACCTGATAGCTCTAGACGATCAAATGCGCTTTCTAGCAAAGGTGTATGATCCCCCGAACTTGGAACATCACGTACTTGTAACTTGATCTAATTCTGTAATAGTAACCAATACAATACACTCCTTCTATCAGGTTAAGTACCATCTAGTTTATTGAGCTTGAATTAAGTGTTAGCTCATGTAACAGTCGTAGCTATCCTAGAATTAGACTTGTTCATGAAGAACACCACTTGACCATTATGTATCAAGATTGACTAAAAACCGATTCTATCAATCTTATACTCTGATCAGAGGTTTATAAGTGTGTCACTTCAATAATGGGCCCTAAGGTACATCTACCATTATATCATTATATCAGGAGTGATGAATCCCATCTTGGCTACACAACTTACCAACTGTGATCATCGCTATATTCTTAATCACCTATATCATTCTGATTTCCAGGGTATGAATAAGTATGACACAAAGTATAGCAACTCCTACATAAGGTAACCAATATCTCAGGTTTAAGGATACTTGTACTACTACTATAATAAGACATGACACCAACACATAGATATAGTTATTTCCGAGTGTCTGTCTTATAGCGATCTCCAAGTTATTACCTGAATACATTCATGTATTAACTCAAGGTACCACCTTCAGCTCGTGAGATCGGCTTCTTGGATCTAATCCAAGGAGTAAGCCTACACATGCTAATCTGTCCGTTCTATTGATGTCCAGTCTCAATGAAACTATGACTTGGGATATTTAGACTATTTATTGTAACACGTATGCGTAGTTCTCACATTACATAGCTCCACTATGTACACATGCTTTTGCGGTATGAATTAATCATGGAATTTATCTCATCAATGTGCATATATATATATATTGAATATTATACATATATGATACCAAAAAGATACATTAATAAATAGAAAGCACTGATAAGCAGCAAAAATGCCTTAATTATTATTAATAATAATTCAAAACCATTTGTACATTATAAATAATAAAGATATATCACCCTAATTGCCTCTAAGGCATACATCAAGTCTAACAATCTCCCACTTTCACTAGAGTTAGTTGCCATGTGCCTTATACCATACTCATTAACATGTTGGTCATGTTTAACTTGAGTTAATGGTTTAGTTAGCCCTTCTGCTAGATTCTGATTCATTTGGATGTGTTCTAATCTTATATCCTTTCTAGTTACCATCTCTTGCATGAGATAGTATTTTCTAAGCACATGTCTAATTATTTTGCTGAGACCATGGTTCCTTTGCCTGAGAAATAGCCCCATTGCTATCGCAATAGACCACTATTGGATTTAAAATGCTGGACACCACATCGAGATCACCAATAAATCCCTTAAGCCAGATAGCATGGTTAGCTACTTTTGGAGCAACTATGTACCCAAATCCTATGGTTGAATCGGTAGTCGTATCCTGTTTGAAACTCTTCCAAACAACTGCCCCTTCTTTAAACATAAACACATAACCTGACTAAGATTTATAATAATCCATATCAGACTGAAAACTCATGTTAGTGTATGCCTTCAAAATGAGATCACCTTCTCCATATACTAAAAACATATCCTTAGTCGTACGTAAGTACTTGAGGATATTTTTAACGGCCATCCAGTGCTTCTCACATGGGTCAGATTGATATCATCTCATGACGCTTAACGCATGTGAGATATCAGGCTGAGTGCATACCATAGCATACATGGTAGACCCTATTGCTGAGGTATAGGGTATTCTATTCATGCGTAATCTCTCCTCTTGTGTTCTTGGACACATCGATTTAGAAAGGTTAATCCCATGAGACATTGGGAGATAACCCTTTCTTGACTGCTCAAGGTTAAATCTAGCCAAAACCTTGTCTATGTATGTACTTTGTGAAAGACCTAGCAACCTTTTGGATCTATCTCGGTAAATCTTAATACCAAGAATAAAAGCTACTTCTTCAAGGTCTTTCATGGAGAACTTCTTTGACAACCATGACTTATCTGTCTGAAGAAAAGGAATACCATTTCCTATTAATAATATGTCATCGACATATAATAAAAGGAAAACGATCACACTCCCACTAGCCTTCTTATATACACAGGGTCCATTAGCGTTTGATACAAAAATGATTTCTCGGATTGTCTCTTCGAACCTAATATTCCAACTCCTCGATACTTGCTTAAGTCCATAAATGGACTTCTGCAACTTGCATACCTTAGACCCATCCTTAGATGTAAAACCCTCGAATTATGCCATATACTCATCTCTGTCCAAATTCCCGTTAAGGAATGCAGTCTTCACATCCATCTGCCAAATCTTATAATCGTAATGAGCGGCGATGTCAAGTAGTATCCTAATATAGTTTAGCATGGCCATCGATGAAAAGGTCTCATCATAGCCAATACCTTCTTTTGACTGTACCCTTTTGCAACCAACCTTGCTTTATAGGTAACTATTTTACCATCCATGTCAATTTCCTTCTTGAAAACCCACTTGCATCCTATGGGCCTAATCCCACTTGGAGTATCAACCAAGCTCCAGACTTGATTTTCGTACATGGAATCCATATCCAATATCATAGCTGAAAGCCATTTATCGGATTTTGAGCCTTCTATTACCTCCTTGTAAGTCCTAGGCTCATTATCATACATAAGGAAGAGATGTTTATCGTCAGTGATGAGAAACCTGTATAGCTCAGGAGTAATTGGAGCCTGGCCTGACCTACGTAATGTCAGTGTTATAATAGGCTATTCCATGCTTGCACTATCTTGTGTAACAGGTGTAGGTATAATCAGTTGACTGTCTGTTTAATCTTCTTGAGTGCCAAACTCAAGATTGCTCACACTAGCTTTCGCAAGTATATGCTCCTTCTCGAGGAATTGACCATTTTTGGAAACAAGGACTTTTTGTTCATTAGGATCATAAAAGGTATACCCTATAGTCTCCTTAGGGTAACCTACAAATAAAAATCTATCAAACTTAGCACCTAGCTCATCTGAACTTGTCCTCTTTACATAAGCAGGACATCCCCAAACTCTCAGGTGAGACAGAGCAGGTTCTGGTTAGCTCATCATGGATCGAACCATATCAGGTAGGGTTCGATTCCTCATTTTTGACACTCCATTGTGTTGGGGTGTATAAGGAGGTGTCCACTAGGTAAAATACCACCCTTAGATAATCCTGAAACTCTTAGCTTAAGTATTCACCACCTCGATCAGATCGAAGGTTCTTGATACTTTTCCCAAGCTATTTCTCTACTTCAGTTTAGAATTCTTTGAATCTATCAAAACTTTCAAACTTGTGCCTCATAAGGTACAAATAACCATATCGCGAGTAATCATCGATAAAGGTTATGATGTAGATGAAACCCTCATGTGTCTTAACACTCATTGGACTACATACATCAGAATGTATTATTTCCAAAGTTACTAGTGGCATGCTGACCCTTTCCTTTGATAGGTTTCTTAGTCATCTTTCCTTTTAAACAAGGTTCACAAGTGCTATAGGAAACCCATTCCATTGGGCCTAAGTCTCCACATTTGTGTAACTTAGTTAAGAGACTCATTTATGTGGCTTAGATTACAATTCCATAAGTATGAGGATTTCTCATTATCTAATTTCAATTTCTTAACATTGTTCATATTTAGAATTTCAATTTTAGTATGTAGAACATATATGCCATCCACAGATATACCACATCCATAAAGAATATTATCACGCCGAATTTGACATTTATTATTTAAAAATAAAATTTCAAATCCCTCTATTGCTAAATGAGCAAAAGAAATAAAATTTGTAGTGACAACAAAAATATAATATCATTTGTTCAAAACTAAAACAAGGCCACTAGGCAAACGAAGGCTATATGTCCCTACAGCTGTTGCAGCAACCTGTGCTCCATTTCCAACTTTTAGGTCCATTTCCCTCTTTGCAAGCCTCCTACTATTCCACAATACCTGCATAGAAGTACAGATTTGAGTACCACAACCAGTATCTAATACCCAAGTAGACTCATAGGGAAATGTAGAGAAACTCTCTATCATAAACATACTTGAAGTAGATAACTTACTTGACTTCTTCTTCTCTTGTTCAAAAATCAAAGCTCTTAACTTGTGTTTCATTTCAACACTTTTCATGAGTCTTCTCTTGACCTTGAAAGCTCTAGAATTTCTTATCTTTCGATCCTCAGCAACAAGTTGATTCTCAAGTTTATTTCTAAACTGTATATTATTTTGTTCTAACAAGTCCACCATCTTAGAAAAATTACAATGATCACTGATGCCATAGAAATCTGCTTTGAAATTGTCATAACTTAGAGGTAGACCTTTCAATACAATCTGTTTTAAGGCTTTTTAATCAAAAGTAACTCCCAATTTCCTTAACTGTTCATATTTATCATAAACAGTCATGGCAAACTCAACTACTGAGGTGTTAGCCCTAGACTTGTGGATAGCTTGAATTTTTCACATTCATCTATGATTACAATCTGCACAATCATAGACTCCAAGTCAATATTTTTGCAAAGATCCTGATACCTTGGAAGCACAGTGTTGACCATAAAGTTCTTTGTGAAGTCACAGTACCTTTTATGCTTCACGTACTTATCAATTTGATAAATAAATGGATCCTCTCTGAGGGGTTCGGGATATGGATTATCTAAAACATAATCCATACCAAGGCACTTCAAGAACCTTGTCAAACACTCGAACCACTCATGAAAGTTGTCTTCTTTGTAAAACTTGTTATCAATCGGATGCATTTTCAGTATTAGTGTTCTTTATTCAACCTAGACATAAGATAGAATTTGTTTAGACATTAGTAAATGTACATGCATTTATTATAAGGTCTTTTATCAAATACATAATTCCTACTATTTTCTCGACATTTAAATAACCCCTTCTATTCAAATTCAAGAAATTTAGTCAAACCAATTTTCATTAATAGGTAGCATCCATAGCCACTCATCATGACCCCCATATCACAAGTCAAGCCATAACAAGATAACCATGGTTGGAACCCATCCATTTGCATCTCTTGCAATTGCTAATCCATTTAAGTTCTCTTTCTCGAGATGTGCGTACCCAATTGTACGAATCCTCAAATGTGTCTCCAATTTGGCATTAGCTCTAATAATATGGATAACTAACCCTCTTTGGTTAAGGATTTAACCCCATATAGTCTCATGACCAAACACATGTTAAAGGAAAGCATGTTGTATATGTTCTTACATCCGTTAATAAGGCTCGTATCATAACTTATGACCAGCAGACTATTATTGCCTTCATATTGTTGTAGGGATTTCATATATGCCACTGGTCTCGCCCTAGTCTAGGTCTTATACGATGGATATGATTATGAAATAATAATTCTTGGCTATTAGGAATTATTAACTCTAAGGGAACATGCTCTGGACTGGTATATCATAATTATTCCATTATGCTAAGACTCCACATAGCAAGCAAATCAAACAAGGTCCATGTTTAAATTCTTGTACCTATGTCTATAAGTTTTAATTTAACAATTTAAACCACATTTGTAAAACCATATGCGGAATCTAATTCCCATACCAGAACTTAACTAAGTCATAAAATTCTATTGGGTACTCTTGAATCTAATATCGATGGTGATTTCTAGGTAGGAGAGGCCCCCTAAAAGTGAATGAGCAGCCTTGTCCAATACTTGCCAAAATCCCCACAAGCACTTCGATTCGTTGCACCATGAACAATTATAATTTAAATATTTCACTCTTTAATCAAGTGAAGTACGGGATGACCCTTAATTAAAGCATTTACACATGTGGAGAAACATTGCTAATTTTATATGATAATCACCTAGACTAAGTTTGAGCAAAACCTTAATCTAGTTATCACATCATTTTCTATAACAGAAATTGAACCACAAGTCATGCATAACATACTTTAATCACTTAAAAAAATCAAATTTTAACATATTATTATTAATCATGCATAGCATAAGGCAGGCTCTGATACCATTGCTGGTTAATCAAGACAGTAATTGAACATGCAATTATTGCAAGGTGAAATTTCAAAACTTAAAATTAACCTAAAGATCTCATAAGCATGCCATGATTGCTATAATCTAAGTTAACACATTCCATAGATGCTTTTACGTTTATAAAACATAAAGAAACCTAGCATCTAAAGATTGAAGCATCACCAGTTGATGCGTGTTTTCTCTCTTTTGGTAGCGATGTTCACTTTGAGTAATTCGGTAGCACTTTGTTAGCACAAGCTTCCAAACTAGGAGAGCCTCTACGATTGATCCACATGGATCTTCACCGACCAAAACCTCGAGGAGGAGGAGGAACCCATGAGTAGATAATAGTTGCTAGACTACTCGAAAACCAACCCAAAAATAATCCCGAAGACTCACTTGAGGAAGAGCCTTCAATAAGAATTCTTCGATTGTTTGGAGAAACTCATGGAGGATCTCACACTACAAAGGAAGAATTGAATGTAGAATCCAGAGAGAAAATCACAGTTAAAAGCTATTTTTCAATGAGAGGGTTTTAGGCCTATTTATAGGGAAAAGGGGGAGCATTAGACTCCCCTTAAATAACTGCATGGGGTGGATAAAAATCCATCCCATGCTTATCGAGTCAGCCGCACAAGTCTAGGGGACCCGTGGGCTACCTCAAAAGGCAAGCTTAACGGGCTTGCCTTATGCCGGAAGCTAGGCTTTCATTGTAGGCCACACAAGTGCTGCCTAAGGTAGAGCTTGCAGCCTACAACCCGTTAGCGTGTGCGGGCTGTCCCACGTGCTAGCGGCCCATGAGCCCATTAGCTCGCGGGATAACCGTGCAGGCCCCACTAAAAAATATCCTGTGTTCGTTTGGGGCCCACTCGCAATGGGAAAAATCCCTTGCTCACTATGTGCACCCTCTTTCACTATTTTCTCATTATTCCTTTTAAATATTAATTCGATTAAACCAATGTATAATTCTTCTCACTTACTCAATGACTTATATTTTCGGTACAAACCTAGTCAATAAGTTCTTTACTTAGTCCGATAAAGACCCAAAGTGTGTGACCTCAAAGGATCCCAAAGTATAGAGCCACTAGAGGTTAACCTAAACTTGGCTTCCCATCCTGGAACCTTTAGGGTTAATGTTTCAGATCGATATAAAACCCAATATCTCTAAATGATCCAATGGGCTTTCTAGCAAAGGCGTATGATCCCCCGATACTTGGAACGTCACGTTCTTGTGACTTGATCTAGTTCTGTAGTAGTAACCCATGCAATACACTCCTTCCATCAGGTTAAGTACCATCTAGTTTATTGAGATTGGATTAAGTGTTAGCTCATGTAATAGCCATAGCTATCCTAGAATTAGACTTGTTCACAAAGAACACCCCTCAACCATTATGTATCAAGATTGACTAGAAACTCGTTCTATCAATCTTATACTCTGATGAGAGGTTAATGAGTGTGTTACTTCAATAAGGGGCGCTAAGATACATCTCCCATTATATCACTATCCAGGAGCGATGGATCCCATCTTGACTACATAGCTTACCAACATTTGATCATCGCTATACCTATAATCACCCGTGTCATCCTGATAGCCAGGGTATGAATAACTAAGACCCAAAGTAAAGTAACTCCTTATATAATGTAGTTGGTATCTCAGGCCTGAGGATACTTGTACTGCTACTACAATAAGATATGACACCAACACATGGATATAGTTATTTTCGAGTGTATGTCTTATAGCGATCTCCAATGTATTAACCGAATACATTCATGTGTTAACTCAAGGTATCACCTTCAGCTCCTAAGATTGGCTGCTTGGATCTAATCGAAGGAGTTAGCTTACAGATGCTAGTGTGTCCATTCCATTGATGTCCAATCTCAATGAAACTATGACTAGGGATATTTAGACTATTGATAGTAACACGCATGTGCAGTTATCACACCACATAGCTCCCACTAATGCCACACACTTTTACGCTATGAAGTAATCATGGACTTTGTCTCATCAATGCGCATATACATACTGAGTATTGTACATATATGATACCAGCGAGATACATTAATAAACAAAAAGCATTGATAAGCAACATAGATGCCTTAATTATTATTAATAATATTTCGAAACTGTTTGTACATTATAACTAATAAAGATATATCACCCTAATTGCCTCTAAGGCATACATCATATTTAACAGTATTAACATGAGTTGATCGATTGGTGTTAATCCATTATAAATAGTTGAGCCAAAATCGAGAGTAAAGACAAGTGAAAAAAGATAACTAGTATAGTTTCCACTATTTAGCCTACATTTTATACACAACACCACCCAAAAGTCTTGCCTAACCAAAGCTTTCATATCCCCACGATATCGAAGTTTTCCCTAAAAGTAGTCAAATTCTGTAGCCCTATTTCCACTAACTAAAATACAATCAAATTCCAAACCTTACAATTAGAATATTCCAAGAATCTGCCCAAATCCTCAAACTTTACAATAAGCACATTGTCGAGGTTCTTCCCAATTCCAATCTTGTACAAAATCCTATAGGCAGAATACCTCCAAAACCCTGTCCAAAAATCCACGTTCCTAGTTAATGTCGAAGTTTTCGATAGTATCCTAGAATAAAAAAAGGTTTCCTGAAGGTCATTGTCTTTGTCGACATTCACGATTACTCATTATCATATTTTACAAGTGGCGAGCTCACTAAACTAGCAACACTTTGCCAAAATAAAAATCAACAAAGGAGTACCATACCGGAATAATCTCCGCCTCAACCATGATTATCATAATGATCATTTTTCTCATTATTTTATATATGAAGTTGTTTTCTTAAAAACTAAGATCTTAATGGTTTATTTTTTAATGTAGCTACCAACTCGACCAATTAATAATTATTTTGTTCGGATTCAAAATCTCTAAATTCAAAGATATATGAGTTCTGCTCGAACCAGCTATACCAAAATTTCCTAGTTGAGCTGATCCTGGTGGTGACTCTTATTCCCTTGAAATAGAGCTTTTTGACTATGTTTCATCTTCTTATATCTCTTATGAAAGATTAGTCATTGATGGGTCCCACAAACCTTGTTACCTCAAATGTGACACTATGGAAAAATGGCAAGCATGAGCAATATAACAAGCACCCCATAATGGGAAATTATCGAAGCGGTTCCCTGTATAAAAACCCAAGAACCCGCTCTACGACATTATGTTGAGAAGTTTGCCCACTCTCATTGGTGACTCTGTTGATGACTAATCTTTTAAATATCATTTTCCAATTTTTAAAAAGTAAATGAAATATCGAAGGTTGGTCAAGTTGAAATGTTACATTAACAAACATCCCCACATGTGCATATGTGTGTGTGCCAGCGTGCGTGTGTGCGTGCATTTGTCAAAAACAATTTTTTCCACATAGCCCACCCGGTGCACCCAGGTTCTCTCGATAACATGTCACTTAAACTTGATTAAAGTTTATAAAGGGTGTTGAATTGGGGTTACCACCCAGATAAGTACAATACAGCTTGATCAACTTTATCAAAGTCTTTTAGTTTGAGTATTTTTCAATGAGGAAATGGACCACTTGAATTCAATTAAAATTCTTATATTTAAATTACTCATAGATGTGGTTTTAGAAGCCTCTTCTCGAACTTAATCCAGCATATAGAGAAGCCATAAACACTTCCCTATATGATTACTTGGTAATATTACTAAGTTTGCCAGGAGAACCCACTTGTCGGGAAGCACTAACCATTTGTTTCGTGCACAACTCATGCATATAAATTGTCATGAACATCATTTGTGCAATAAGATAACCAAATTTTCTTACAGCCATGAATTTGTTTTCATGTTATAACAATACAAAAATAAAAATAAATGCTCGACAAGATGTGAAAAAAAACTCGGACCAGAAATGCATTGGGAATTTCACTAATCCTCTCTCCGTGTTTTCAGCTTGGACCAGAAATGAGAGACTCGAGAGAGTTGCCAAAGGTTCCACACTAGTTAACATGATCTAGAAAAAGCCCAGGAAATAAAGGAAAACTATGGCTGAGACAAACCAATAAGCTCTCTTGGACTTTTATTTAAAATAAGATCATGTATGACGCCTTTATCAAAAAATTCTGCACCACCGTCTCTAGGAAAAAGGTCGATGATCCCTCACCATCCAGTAAACGGAAAAGTGTCTTGATGGAGGGTTAACCTTTTGAAACTGTAAAGAAGTGGAAAGAGATAGAAGAGATACTGCCTAAATTGAGGTAGCTCACCGGGCCAACTATCACCCAATATACAAACCCATATAACTTCACCCTTTTAGCTCTAAAACCTTTGCCAGAAAATTGTTCCATATCGTGCATCCCATAGTTTAGTGGGAACAACTCCCCTGAGGCACACATTGAAGGTTATCTTAAATTATGACTAGTATAGGTATGTTTGAAGCCCACATGGTCAACCTCTTTCAAACCACCTTAAGGGAATCAACCATTGACTAGTATATGAGGATACCCAGTCATGTCAAAGCTAGTTGGAAGTCGTGTGCATCATTTGTAGAAAATTATGCATACAACATCAAGGTTGAAACCACCCTTCAAGACTTAGAAGCCATTCACCAGGGAATGAACGAACCCTTTGGTACATGCTGCAAAAGGTGGATGGAAACCAAGGATCTAGTGGATGGATCTCCCAAAATGGAAGCCCTAATTGTAAAACTAGTAGAGGGGTCCAACCCCTACTTCTTAGAAGAGATGAGTATGAAATAATTCAACACTTATGGTGACGTGGTCGAATATGCCAAAAAGATCAAAACACATGCAGAGAAAAGTAAAAGTACGAAGGAGGAGTTATCTTGCTATGTTAAGCCTAAGACCCGTGAAAGGATATACGAGAAAGCCTCGGTTGAAACCTTAAATACCACTTAAACCAAAATGGCACCTATAGTTGTCAAGTAGGTTGAGATGGTAGTAGCCACTCAAGAATAATTCCCTACATAATCAATTTCTCAATGGGTTGAATCATTGTCCCAAATCTTCACCAAGTTCTGCATATCCAGGGCCATGCAAAGTCTTTGATCTTTGTCTCACCGTCTCGTACATATCAAGAAAATTTTTGCTCATACCATGTAAGCAAGGGGTACTAAACCAATGAATGTGTCAAAATTCTTAAAGACATCCAAAAGATCATTGTAGATGAGAAGTTGGCCTAAAGAAAGCCAAGTACCCAACAAAACCCTTACCCTATTTCTATGGAAGCGAGAATGTTGTCTTCATCCATAGTGGCAGATAAGGAGTAAGGGACAATAGTGCACAACACCCAAGTTTTTAGATGAACGACCTAGAACCATACCAACTATTCATCAATCAAGTAGCAGGGGATCTCCTTGAGCTAATATCACAATAAAGGTTGAACTATCTAGGCTCCACAACATTGAATCTAGAATTACCAACGTGGATGAATTTGTGGAAAACTTTTAGGATCTCATTGATAAGTGTATAATTACACTTATTATCTTGATATTTTTACTCATAAAATGATGTGGTTTAGAGTCATTTTATACTTCATATAAAAGATTTCACTTGGTATATAGTTGTTTTTTATGCAAGTGCAAAAACTAGGTGAATCTTGGCAGTGAAATGATCAAAGATGGAATTCTATGCAAAATGAGTGGAAAAGGTGCAAAAATATGCGTGGAATGTAAGGAATTGGATTAGGATCAAAGTTGTCAAATATCGGTAAAGTTACAAAGAAGAATCATGAAGAAAAGCATAAGTCACGACCACGTCACGATTGTAATTCCTACCAAATCACACTCACAACTATCTATCACGATCGTGACTTATCATTCTTCACAAATAGTTAGTTACCAACTTACATTCATGATCGTGACTGTATGTCATGCTCGCAAATCGTGGTGAGTTTGATCAACTATTCTCAACTTCCAACTGCCGAATAAGAGTGAACAACTACCATCAACTATTAGTAGAGTTGAAGTAGTTGCCTAGTCATTTGAAGTATGCATTTTTAGGAAGCAACAATACCTTACCCATTATCATTTCTAGTAAGTTATCTAATTTTCAAGAAGAAGCATTATTGGAGACAATAAGGGGTAGAATAAGGAGTATTGGTTGGCCAATTTCCGATATTAGAGGGATTAGCCCTAATATAGTGATGCATTCTATTAATTTGGAGAATGATAGTAAACCTAAGATGGAAAGGCAAAGAAGATTGAATCCTCACATGAAGGAAGTGTTAAGAAGGAGATTATTAAGTTGCTAGATGCATGAATTATCTATCCAATTTCAGATAGTGAATGGGTCAGTCCTGTCCAATGTGTTCCGAAAAAGGGAGGTATTATTGTAGTTCAGAATGAAAAAGGTAACTTAGTTCCTACTAGGACAACAACTGGATGGAGAGCTTTCATAGATTATAGAAAATTAAATGCAGCCACTAGGAAAGACCATTTCCCTTTACCATTTATAGATCAAATATTAGAAAGGATATCAGGTCATGCATTAGACTGTTTTCTTGATGGATTCTCTGGGTATTTTCAAATTCATATTAAGCCAGAAAACCAAGACAAAACCACTTTTACATGTCCATTTAGTACATTTGATTATAGAAGAATGCCTTTTTGGTTGTGCAATGCTTCGGCTACTTTTCAAAGTTGTGTTTCTATGGCTACTTTTCAAAGATGTGTTTCAGCTATTTTTAGTAAGTATGTGGAGGATATTATGGAGGTTTTCATGGATGATTTCTTTGTATGTGGAGATTCTTTTGAGAAATGTCTAGAAAATTTGGATAAAGTACTTGCTAGATGTGAGGAAATCGATTTGGTATTGAATTGGGAAAAATGTCATTTTATGATTAATGAAGGTATAGTTTTTGGTCATAAGATAGATGAGAAGGGAATTCATGTAGATATAGTGAAAACCAAGATCATTGAGAAACTACCTCCCCCCATAAATGTTAAGGAAGTAAGATCATTTCTAGGCCATGCTGGATTTTACAAAAGGTTTATTAAGGATTTTTTGGTTATAGCTAAACCTTTAACTAATTTATAAGTTAAAGATGTGAAGTTTGATTTCTGTGATTACTGTTTAAAAGCCTTCAACACCTTAAAGAGAGCATTAGTTTCAGCACCCATAATTGTGAAACCAAATTGGTCTCTGCCATTTGAATTGATGTGTGATGCTAGTGATGTTGCTATTGGTTGTGTATTAGGTCAAAGGTATTAAAAGAATTTGAATGCAATTTATTATGTGAGTCACACTCTATCTTCTGCACAATGCAATTATACCACCACTGAAAAAGAGATGTTAGCAGTCATATATGCATGTGATAAGTTTAGATCATATTTGATTGGATCTAAAGTAATAGTTTATAAAGATCATGATGCTTTGAGATATTTGTTTGCTAAGAAAGATGCCAAACCTAGATTAATTAGGTGGATCCTTCTTTTGCAAGAGTTTGATTTAGAAATAAGGGATAAAAAGGGAAGTGAGAATACCATAGCCGAGTACTTATCTTGTTTAGAAGATGATAAGGGATCTATAGGTGAAACTGGTGATATTAATAAACTTTTTCCAGATGAAAATCTTATGTTTATTAGACATACTATTAGTCCATGGTATTTCGACTTTGCAAATTATTCAGTTACACATACTTTACCCTTTGATTTAGATTCTAATGGTAAGAAGAAGTTTCTTAAGGATATTAGATCATTTATGTGGGATGACCCTTATATGTTTAAGGTATGTGTCGACGGTATTATTTGCAGATGTTTAGATGATACTAACTTTTCTTCAGTGTTAAGTCATTTCCATGATAGCATATATGGAGGACATTTAGGACTAGCAAAAACTGCTACTAAAGTTTTAGAGAGTGGGTTTTATTGGCCAACATTGTTCAAGGATGCTAGAGATTTTGTTCAGAATTGTGATAATTATCAGAGAATATGAAACATAAGTCAAAGAAATGAGATGCCATTGAAAAACATCTTATAAGTGGAGCTTTTTGATGTTTGAGGTATAGATTTCATGGGACTATTTCCTAACTCTAAAGGTAATAATTACATTCTGGTTGCAAATGATTATGTTTCAAAATGGGTTGAGGCTAGCGCATATAGTAAGAATGATGCTAGAGTAGTTGCTGAGTTTCTTAAGCAATTATTTAGTAGATTTGGAGTTCCTAGTGATGGAGGTTCACATTTTATCAATAAGACTTTTAAAAGCTTGATGCATAAGTATAGAGTACAACATAAGGTTGCTACCCCATATCACCCTCAGACTAGCGGTTAAGCAGAAATTTCCAATCAAGAAATTAAGTGGATTCTCGAAAAGACTATCTTGAATTCTAGGAAGGATTGGTCTACTAAGTTAAATGATGCATTATGGGCTTAAAGAACAGCTTTTAAGATACCTATTGGTATGACACCCTACAAGTTGGTTTATGGAAAGGCTTCTCATTTACCGGTAAAATTAGAGCATAATGCTTTATGGGCTTTGAAGAATTTGAATATGGATTTACACAAAGCTGGTGGAAGAAGAAAGTTGGATTTAAATGCATTAGAAGAACTACGATTGTCATCATATGAAAATGCAAAGATCTATAAAGAGAAGATAAAATAATGGCACAATGCAAAACTACGAGAAAAGAAGTGAAGATTGGAGATAAAGTTCTGTTATATAATTCCAGACTTCGCTTGTTCCCTGGAAAACTCAAATCTCATTGGAAGGGACCTTACAAAGTTGTTCAGGTAGTTGACAATGGAGCATTGGAATTGAAAGCAGAAAATGGAGTAATATTTGGCCAAAGATTCAAACCTTATCTCGAAAATAAATTTGAACAACAAGACGTTGATGTTCAATTACTATCTTCACCATAAACATTCCAGGTATGTAAATAGTGAATATTTATTATTTATATTTAATACATTTATTTTTCTTAGTTTTTCTAGGTACTAAGTCTAAAAATTGGAGATATAGAAGGATTAAAGAAGGTCACGATCAAGACTATAGATCACGCTCGTGAAGTTATACAGCAAAACCTTCTATTCCTATTTTGAAGAAAATCATGATCGTGACATGCCTTCACGATCTCAAAACGGGAAAAATGACTATTGCAGATCACGATTAACACATGACAGATGGTTAAAACCACCATTAACGGCTAGTTTGAAGAGAAAATGGCTATATTGACTATTTTGACCAATTAGAGACCTATTAGAACTCTATATAAAGGTGTAGGTTGAACCCATAACCACCATAACCTTCCTACAAGTCTTTCTCAAGCTCTAATTCTTTTACAAACATCTCTATTCTTCTACAATTCACAACCTTTTCGAACTTTACTTCAAACGCAATCATGACTCGTGTTAAGCAACCAGCCAACCAAAGAAGAGAACTCTCAAATTATCAAGAAGAATACAGTGATTTCAAGTTCTAAATAAATTAGAGATAATCGGCATGATCTTTCTTGACTTGGTATTCTTGGAGACATTGGGCCTCTATGAGTAGATGGGGACGTATATCTCTGATCATGGATTAAGCAAATTTTTGGGGATGCAATTTCCACAAAATTACGAGTGGATTTTGGAATGTCTTGTGACATTCGACTTTGAAGATAACAAGAAGAGGGCTATTTAATTTCGCAATAGAGGAAAACAATATAACATCATAAGAGATATGATGAATACTTGGTTTAGTTTCGAAGTTGAAAATTCATCAAGTATGATGGACTCGTTTCAAGCAAATCGAGTTTGGGTAGATTTGACGGGCAAGCGAGTTTTCGATCCCTAAAATTCCCCAAATAAATTGATTAAGGACGAATGTATTCTCCTACTCCACAAATACATCACCACTTCTATATTTTTTCGGGTGGAGAACATGAAGGTCTAAAATATGGATTTGTTTATTCTCTCTTGCGTGATGAAGAAGAAAAAAGTGGGGTTTGTGGATATCATATGGGACATGATGAAGAAAAACTCAACGAGCATGAGGAACAAGATTGGGGTGGCCAAAATTATAACCGCCATTGTAATGGGAGCGTGAAAAGAACTTCCCTATGTTCAACAACCGGGTGAGTATTTTCAATATATGGATGGGAATTACATGAAAAATACTAGACTTCTTCAAGAGAACGATGGTATTTTTTCTTTCTGCTCCTACTCCAACCGCATAAGGAAACTAATCTCAACTCATGAGGACAATTCTGCTAGCCCATCCAATCCAATTGCCAGACATCATCCTGGTAAAGCTTTGATGAATGAAGAGGAAGATGAAGATGAAGAAGAAGAAGCATCGGAAGATTGGAAGGTGGATATACAGCGAAAGCTAGACAATTGCCAAGCGAAACTTGGAGAAATGAAGAAAGACATGAAAATTCTAAAAAAGAGTAATAAGTCAATGCTTCGAAAATTATTATCGTTCTTTAGAAAACAAAATTGTCAATTTCCTCCTAGTCCCTCGGATTCTCCTTCACAATAAACGGGTTTGCTCTTTTCTTTTCTTTTTCAAATTTTAGACAAGTTGTTTGTTTTTCATTTTTTTCATTTCTAGTTAAGTCTCTCACAATGGGGACATTCTGTTCTCTAGTGTGGGGGGCACTTGTATAAAATCCCAAAAATCCAAAAAAATCAAATAAAATTAAAAAATTGAAGAATGAAAAAATTTCTTGATTTTGGATTTTGTGTTGTTTATACCTTATCCATACTTATAATATACTAACATATGTTCCAAGGTTATTGTGAGTGTTAGGTATTACAAGTTCGATGTTGGTGCAAATTTTGAACAAAAATTTTTGTTTCGGGTATGAGTGCATGTTGAGAGTGTGAGCGCTTTAGTAGATTGGCACAACATTTAGCATTTGGCAAGGATGAGTGGTGAGTAACATTCAATAGCAACATTCCAAGTAAGTTTCGATATATATTTCAATGCAACATGAATTCGTATAAATTATATAGTTTTAGTTTAATGCTACCGATAAGTTTTAATTGGAGTAATATCTAGTAGTGTTCTTACTATGAGTTTTATATTCTATTCTCGAATACATCCTATAAGTATTGAGTGTTTCTAAAGTGTAGGGAAACTATAGCCATAATACTTTGAAAGTGATCAATAAAGGATGAGGGTATTGAGAGAAAAAAATATCAAAAGAAAGAGAGGATAACCAATGAGTTATGAAAAGGGTGAGGAATGGTATGGAGCAGAAACTGCAACCATTCAATGAGTGAAAAAAAGAAAAAGGAGTATAGCACGAAAAATGGGTGCAAAGAACAAATCTGCACTTCAAAAATATATGCTTAAAAAAGGGGAGAGTGGTATGGAGCATAAAATGCAACCACTAAGAGTGTTTAGCATCCTAGGTTACCTAAAAATGCCTTGAGATCAATCTTTTCAAAGTGTACTCCCTTTGTCCTTTATACTTTATACTATACTTGAGAGAAGGAAATATTTGAGTGGGCATATAATGCTTATATGAAGACGCAATTCGGTTGGCCCTCCATTAAGAGCAAAGGTATGCAACTGGACTATATTGATTGCACATTACTAATTTGTGGGAAATTCTGTATACTTTACTTGAACCTTATGCAATGTGGGAATGTGGTAGTGTTCGCCAGTTTCCTACTGATAAGTTTAATAGTTTGTTCACAAGATTCAGCTATATATCAAAGGTGCTAAAAACTTGTTCGCAAAAAATATAGGTGTTGTCATTACCTCTTATCAAATAGAAAAATGATGATAATTGCAAGTATACAGTTGCTATGTAGTTTTAAAAGATATCGATCCCACATGGCAGGGCTAGTTCTAAAGATCAACAAGGAAGATAAGATAAAAAGAAAATAAAATAATGTATAGTTTTATTTGGATAGGAGAGTTAGAATGAAATATGAGTAAATATAGGTATGAAAGATTAGAGAATCTAAATATATAGATTTTCCCTACGAAATAAGGAAATCAGAGAAAACATGCAAGTTCAACAAAGATGATACGATTCACTAAACTAATCTAATAGACTCGGTTCTAAATACTCAGATGTTCAAATATTCGTCACAGAGCAACACATGAAATGAATTTTCTAGATCTAGCGCAAACAAATTAAGACTATCATATAAACTTGGATAACATCAGTACTATGCTTAGTATGGGTCGCTCTCACATAGCCATATTTAGCAAGTTACCATTCCAAAAATGTTGGCTCACTAAATAGTGTTATATCACAGATCCAGTGATTATATACGATATTGTTAACCCCGAAACTACTCTTAAAATTAACTCCAACGCATATAACTTGATTAACATAAAAGACTTAACACAAAATACGCATTATGACACATAGACATATCATAAACTTCGAAATAGAAAGTATAAGTAGAAAGCAAAGAAAAGTTGTAAGGTATG
>CATIWQ010449960.1:0-21235 GCA_949673415.1 Euphorbia schlechtendalii | reverse complement strand
TAAATTCATATGTTGAAAAATTTAATTGAATAAATTTAATCATAAAGTATTGCATACTAAAATTATTAATTGACTAAATTTAGTTAATTAAATTAATTTATAGTATGACAATTTATTTGATTAAATTGCAATCTTTATTTTGTCTATGGGTTAATTTGTAAATTATGAAAGTTGACAATTAAATTTGTTTAAGGAATTAAACTATGAGGTTTAATTATTAAATTTGTTGGGTCGTTTTCATGATTTAATTAAACCTAAACCTAATTTAATTAGGGTGTAAATAGAAAAATAATATTAATAAAGAAAAAGAGAAACATAATTCTAATCCAACTTTGTTGAAATAAAAACGTGAATAAGAGTCTACCAAGTGTTAATCACGTTTTTTTTCAGCCAAAAAAAATTAGGATTTTATTTTTTTTTTCTTGGAGTTTTATCTCTTGTTCTTCTTCCATTCGGCTAGCACCGGTCCCGGTTCGATAGGAGTTCGTGCACATGAGATTGGAGAGCTTCCACTTGAGAGCTTTAATGGCATCCGTCTCTTAAAGAGACTATCAAGTAAGTTTTTTTTATTAAAATTAAATCCTTTTGAAACCCTATCAATGGTTCTTGAGAAGATCCTATTTGAATTCGAGAAAATTTTAACCGGTAATTCCGCCGATGCGGTTATGTTTTCGATGACAATTCCCTTCAATATACCAGGTATAACACTTAAATACATCAAGTACAAATGTTCATATACATGATATACTTTCATATTAAACAAAATAAGATGTTTAAAAAAATCACCTCCATTGTTGAAGCATAAGAATATTGCTTGCCCAAATAGTATTCATGAATTTTCGGTAGAACAGTACGAGTTTGAAAAGCAAGCTTCCTATTCTTGTAAATCAAATCTTGTATCATACCATTCAAAAACTCAAGAAGAGAGATTATTAGCAAAGACTTCCTAGCCTTAATCATAGAATTTAGAGATTCAACAATGTTGAAAGTCATTGAGTTATACCTTCTTCTTGGACAATGAACCCTACTCCACCTCTCACAACCAAGTTTCAAAAGATATTCTCTAATCTTTACGTTGATGATGTCCAACTGCACCATATTCTCCTCAAAATGTTTCACTGTATATGTTTCATAAGCAAGCCTAAAGTACTTGGATAAATATTTTGTATTTTACTTGAAATTAAATTTCAAATTCTACAACAGATGATAAGTGCATACACAATGAGGAATATTTGGAATAACATCAATGCAAGCTTTCTCAATGTTATTATGTCTGTAAGAAATAACAATCATGTCCTCTTTGTCCTTGAAAATTTCAATAAACTATCTAATAAACCATTCCCTTGAAAGATCATTCTCATTGTCAACAACTACATATGCAAGTGGGAAAATCATTCCTGAATAGAAAAATGTAGGAAAACAAAAATGTTAAAAACTAAGACAGAATCACGCAATATACCTAGTATAATACATATTATACCTGGTATAACAAATGAAATTACACTAATTAAAAAAATAAACTACGTAAAACAAACTTGCAGCATCAAGTGTACTCACACAAATCAAAGTCCCTCCATAGCAAGAAATCAGAAAAGTGGCATCAACGATGACAACCGGATGATAATGATCCCAGCCTTGAATCGAAGCACGGAGAGCAACAAAGAGATATAAAAATCTATTCCTACTAGTTTCAAGCTTCAAAGACGAACCAGGATTCGTAGACTAAAGCTTAAACAAATAAACATGCAGCAAACTAAAAGATTCTGATGGTGAACCCCTTATCATATTCAAAGCTATTTCCTTTGCTTGCCAAGCTTTTTTATAACTGATTTTAGATCCTAATCTATTCTTAACATCCCTAATGATATCACCCGGTGTACATATTGTCTTCTCACTCAAGAATAAATTCTTAATGAATTTTGAAATAATAGATCTAGTAACCTGCCTCTAATCAAAATTTCTAGTATCAACACTACATGTATGATCACCACAAAAATTTCCAACAATGAAACATCCAATATTCCCCCTACGCGATGCCTTGAAAAACCAAGAACAATCATCATCAATGCAACGGATCCAATACTGTTTCGGACATGATTTCACAAACTTAAACTGAAAATTCCTCTTAATAGCAAAAAAAACTCATTGAATCCTTTAAAATACCTTTATTCATAAAAACTTGACCGAACTTTACAAACTAAATACTACTATCACACATATGAATAGGATTTGAGATAAAATCATGACCTACATCAACAGTAAACCTATACATCTCTTCAAAAATGCCATCCCTAATATTTCTCAAAAATAAAGAATAATCATCTTCCTTAAGTGATAAATCCACCATACCATGGTGTTCAACAATATCTAAACTAGTTTCATCACATGGATTAATAGGAGTGATACAGTCATCAGAAATATCTACTTAAAACAACATTAAAAAATAAAAAACTAGACACAGAATCTATTGAAATAAATAAATAAATAACAAAATTTACTTGGTATAATATATTATGTGCCTGATAACATGTTATACCTGGTATATCGGATATCATACTAAGAAAAACACTAAAAGAACCAGATTAACAACAGTTTAAAGATAAAAAAAAAATATTCATTCATCTCTAAAACACCAGATCGTGCTGAAACAAGCACGGGACAATCTGAAAGATTGTTACTCTCAATTCTCATATGAAGAAAAAAGTGCACAAACAATCTAAAAAACTGATATTCTTATCAACAATTACACCACGCGAACTGTAATTAGTAAAATTAAAATCATTAGACCACACTCCACCATAACGCACCAAAATAGGAATATTCTACATTATTCAAACCTGAACAAGAGACAATCTGACATAAGAAAAAATGAAGCTCTGTAAAAAATTTGAAAAACTGGAAATCAAAATCTATGCATATGAAACAACAAAAAAATAGCAATCTAAAAATAGCAAATAAATGCAAAATCAAACTAGAAAGGAGATGCAGATCTATATAATTAGAAAACTATAGAAATTGAAAAATAAAAGAAAGAGACAAGAGGTAAAACTTATAAGAAAATCAACAACTAAAAGTAGATTGAATCCGAAAATAGCAAATCAAAACAGAGAAGAATTGAAGAAGAAAAAGAAAATCTAGAGAGAGAGAGAAATTGTGACTTTTAGAGAGAGAGAAGGAGAAAAGAGAATAATGGTAAAAGAAAAAAGGAAAATCTAAAAAAGTAAGGATAACAAATATAAAATCCCCTAGTATAAAAAAATGTTTTATTCAAAGTGAGTATACACTTGTATCTCCCTTATGTAATTGAGTAGGATAACATGACTTTTGTGTAACTAGCCCAAGTTTTAACTAGTCAAGACCTTAAATACTATACTTTAATAGGTTTTTATTTAAAATTTAATAATAATTTTAAGGGAAATGTACAAAAATACAATATTTGGTATAAATAATTACTTTTTTATCTATTACTTAATTTAATTGTCAAAAGTATATTATCAAGGTTTTGAATTTACATTTCCACCATCTTATGATAACCTCGTCGGATTTTATAGTTATCTTATAGTTATTTCAAAACAACGTAATTTTTTGTATTTTTTACCATAATTTTATTATACTTTATTTATAGTATTTATAATTAATTTAAACATGTTATATTTATGTGTTTTTATTTATTTTTTGTATTTGAATTTATTTTTGATATAACAAAATAGCATTTTATAGTTATCTTATAGTTACCATATAGTTTACTTATAGATATATTCAATATAACAAAATCGCATTTTATAGTTATCTTATACTTAATTCAAATTGATGTAATTATGTTATATTTTTACTATAGTTTACTTATAATATGTCAAATTGATATAGTTGTATTATATTTATTTGTATTTAATTAAGTGTGTGTTTAAACTATGTAACAACTATAAAAAGAACTATAAAATAAATATGTATCGGTAAAAAAAGTTCGGAAAAAGTATAGCATCATGGATCTTATTTTGAAGGGAAACATAAAGATGAAGAAAATATTATAAAGCGGCATGTTGAAAAAATAAACGGTTTGTGAGATAAATCAAAAATAAGAAATTAAATTTAAAAATAAAAAAGGAATGTAAAAATGTAAATAAGAAAAGTTTATAAGGTAAAACTTCCAAATAAATTGTTGGAAACATACTAATTATGTAAATTACCCTAACTTTAAACTAGTTATTGACCCATTAACATGTTCTTCATCACCGGTCCAACTAGCCTAGTCAACGAATTATTAGTGGGTTAATTATATAGTGAATATTCACATGACTCAAGGTCTATTCAAGGTCTATTCTTTTTAACTGAAACTGAAATGCTAAAATGAATTAAATTGAAATTAAACATATTGAAACTTAATATACTTAAACTGAAAATATTGAAACTTAATTGAAAATATTGAAACTTAATTGAAGAATGATTATTTATATCATTAATAACAAAATTACTTTAAAATATCAATATAATAATAACAATTATCCGTAATAATATAAAATAATGCTACAATATTATATTAATATATTTATAACAATAATTCAATTATTTTAAAATAATATTGTATTACAATAAAATGTGTTGATAATCATTAATTATATACATTTCAAAATAATATTATATTACAATAAAATTTATTTATAATCATTAATTATAATAATTATTGAAATCATTATTAAAAGTTATCATATTATTATTATAGTTGTATTTCAAAATATTTCTATTTGAACTTATTAGTTTTATTATTTGAAAGACTAGTCTCTGAAAGTAGATCCACGTGTTAATTTTCTAACGGAAATTGACTCCTCGAGCTCCTCATTGTGATGGTTGAAGTTTCCTACAAAACAAAGGTTTGGTACGGGGAACTAGCCGTGTGACAGGTGTAGCCTCTCTGATGCTTAAGTTAGATTGGAATTAAGAGAGGAGGCAAAAAATTATGAGAGTTGAGAATAACGTACCTTTGAATGGTGAGCCATTGAGACCTTTTATAAGCATGATTAGATCCTGAGTCGATTAGGACATGGGGTTATATCTCAAATATGATTCTTGTCTAAATAGATAATTATCTACTTAATATGATAGAATTCGATCATGTACAAGGAGAATCTCGACTAGTATAGATTGCTTTATTTGCAGAGAAAGCTTAGGAAATAGAATCTTTATTGGTTTCTATACGTTATTTAACGTAGTCCTTCCAAGCGGATAAACCGACTCAGTTTACTACCCGCCTGACTTTTTTTCTTGCTAAGATAAGGTTAGACTCGGTCTTCTTGGCTTATTGAAGCGACTTAAACTCGGTCTTCTTAGCATATTGAAGTGACTTCATCTGCATGGATATCAAAATTGTGATGGACACAAGTGACATTTAACTGAGTTATCATTATTTATATAATTATTAAATATAAATAAAAATAATGTTTTAATTATTTTTTATATTAAAAAATATTAATTTAATTTATTTATTCATCAAAGAAATCATTTATTAAAAAATTATTATTAATTTTTTAAAATACAATCAGCTATTATTTATTATTTAGGAATATTAATATTAATTTGTAGTATTGAATATTGAAACTGAACTAAAATTAAGATGAACTAAATTAATTGTTGAATAAGTTGAAAAGAACAGGGCCTCAACCCGTTCTTGTTACCGAATTCGAGATTTTTTCGTTAGACCGGCCAACCCAGATCGAGTATTATAACACTTGCTGTGATCATTTTCTGTTTCCAAAATAACTAAAAATAATTGGAAAGATTCTTAAAATTGATGTGTAACACCCGAAAAATAACAATTATTCGAATAATTAGATAAATTGCTCCTTTAATTTCACCCAATAACTTCAAAGAGAATCTATTTTCCGCCTTAAACACAGCCTAATATAGTACACACATATACAAACAACACACCATTTTAATCTATTTGTTTGTTCATGTTTTTTATAAGGCCCAAAATTCTTTTCTAGGAAATGAATTAAATGGCATAAAAACTCATTAAGTCATTAACCCAGAAAGAATTTGGGTTCCACTTTATGCATACAAATATGAAATATGTTATTTCTCATTATGAATTGTCATTTTTCTTGGCCAATCTGCTTTTTTTTTTTTTGTCTACTTTTCTTTTTTAAATAAAGTATTATATTTCAGATGTTTATCCTTCCAAATCCATAGCATGATGAACTCAAAAATTTCCAGTTTTCTCCTTTCGATATAAGTATATTTGTCTAGTTCTGTAGCTTTTGTTCTTTTTAGATTACGGCCAGTTAAATAATTATATAGTGTAAACTATTTTTAAAAAGTGTATATAAATATCCATTTGTTTAATCTACATGGCTGAGTGACAGGCATGCTAGTTCCCTTTATACAACAAAATGAAATTACTGGTTATTTTCTTGTGTCTTGGCCTGACAAAAAAGATTTTGGTGAATGTCTTTTGGCCTGGAAAGCAAGAAGTAAGTTCAAATCTTGAAGAATAACCTTAGACTAAAGTACCCATTCTCTCAAAGTTGGTTTCTTTGATTTAAAAAGAGGGATTATTTTAAAAAAAACATTACTTATCATTGGAGCATCAGGTTTCCTCGTTTCTTGCACACTCCATTTTCACTAGCTATGAGAAGAAGAGAAGTTTTTGTTAGAAAAAGGGAAAAAGGATCAGAATCTTATTCATTATATCCCACTAAGTCCTCCACAAATCATGCCACTGAAAATGTTTTTTCCTTTCTAGCTGTAAAAGCTTATCTTAGCTGTAAAAGCTTGTCTTCCAACTTTGTACAAACTGCTATATAAAGCAGTGTATCTCATATATAATGATATACTGAAAAAAAAAATATATGTTTTCATACTTATCTTTATATCAGCTTAACATATTCCAACATGGTATTAGAGCGGATTCCAATCAGACCAAATCGGAACTGAATTCTCATCATTTACCATAAACCCTCCCAAAAATTTGCTACCAAGTCCGAAGACGGTAGCAGGATATCAACCACCACTACCTCCCCCCAATCCGACTCCACTACCAAGTTTTACGATGACAGCAGTAAGCAGACTGGAGTTAGCAATGATGAGCTAACATTACAGATTGCAAACCTCCTTAAAAATGGCCTGTTTCTCAACAACCAAAGCCAAAAACAAACCCTGTCAGATTCCCTTTTCCTCAGTATCAAGCTCAACAGTCAGAATTACGCTCTTTGGGCGCGTATGATTAAAGTTGCTATCGGAGGAAAATCGAAAAACCTCTTAAAACACCTCAGCGGACAACAAGAACCAGCAAGTGGAACTGAAGACTATGATCGATGGGAACCAAACGATCTCATAGTTTTCAGCTGGCTTATACAGAACATAGAGCCACAGATAGCAGCAAATCTCACAGAACTACCAACAACCAAGGCATTGTGGAACACCCTGGCTGTAACATACAGTGCCGGAAGACACAAATTAAAGACGTTCAATCTTCACACGAAAATTAACTCAATGAAACAAAATGGAACAAGCCTAGAAGAGTTCTGGATAACTTACAGGGGGTTTGGGGTGAAATCAATTGACGAGAGCCAAATCCCATGGCATCCGAGAAAGACATTGAAACATACAACCAAATTAGACAAGAACAGAAACTTTTTTAGTTTCTAAATGGGATTGACTCAAATCTCAACCAAATAAAAAGAGAAATTTTGAGGCAAGAAACGTTACCCACACCAGAGGCAGCCTATGCAACAATACGCAAGGAGGCGGCGCGGCTTAGTGTTTTGGGAATTCTAGAACAAACTTCACAGTAGGGCATAGGAGGAGGTATGGCAGCAGTCATAGGCCACGAAGCAGCAAGCTTCGCGATTCAAAGGCAGAGAAGAAACTAAAGAAGAAAAGGGATTAAAATCGACAAGTCAAAGCTTAAATGCAGCCACTGTGGAGGAACCAAACATACCAAAGGAACATGCTTTGAAATATATGGTTACTCGGAATGGTAGAGCGAGGGGAGTAAAAGGGCTGGCAAAGCCGCCACCGGCGTGGGCAGCGCCGAAGCAGCCACCAGCAGCGGCAGCGGTAGCTTTGACAATGGAGAAAGAGAGGTAAACATTACAGCAGCAAGAAGGACTGAAAAAGGCATGGCAGTAACGACGGGAAGGGCTGAACCGAAGGGAGCAGAAGCGACGGCAAGGGAGGAGCAGCAAAGGGAGAATAGAGGTAATCGGGTTATATGTAACCTTAAAACCCGATTAACCCCTTTTTATACCACTACCCCAAGCCCACAAGCCCACTTTCAAATACCCACAAACCCTAAAAACCAATCCCACAAGCCCACTTGCAAATACCCAAAACATGGCCCATCAACACATTTTTCTCATTTAACCCTAAATGAGCCCATTTTTGACAGCCCATTAACATCTCATTCAGCCCATAACCCTTTAGCCATGCAAATTTGGCCCATACTACCAAACACACTTCCTGGATTTTTTATTGTGGCATAATCGACGCTATGACCTACGATTTAAAAGACCTTCAAATCTAAACTAAACCTCTAAAAACCTTAGTAAGGGCGGCTAATGGAGAAGTTATTGGCGTGGAAGGAGCAGGAACAATTGAAATTTCGCCATCCTTAAAACTGTCAAATTGCCTTTATGTTCCAGCACTATCACATAAATTATTATCTATTAGCCATATTACAAAAGAACTAAATTGTACTATACTCATGAATCCTACATTTTATCTGCTGTAGGATATCAGGACAGGAATGATTATTGGGTGTGGCACTAAGCGCCAAGGGTTGTATTATGTGGATGAAGTAACTATACAGGGCTTTGTAATGCTTGCGCATAGGTCAACAGACAGAGAAGCCTGGTTATGGCACAGACAATTGGGGCATCCATCTACTGGTTACTTACATATCCTATTTCCTTAATTTTTTCCTAATAAAAAATCAATGCATTGTGATACATGTGTTCTTGCAAAAAGTCATAGACAAACGTTTAAAGCCAATCATACCCGAGTAGACTCACCTTTTCTATTGATTCATTATGATGTTTGGGGACCCTCACCCGTTATCGGGGGATCATTTTTTCAATATTTCTTGTTATTTATTGATGATTGCACTCGAATGACATGGGTATATTTTTTAAAAACCAAAACAGAGGTCACAGAAATATTTATTCAATTCTATATTATGATCCAAACACAGTTTCACACAACCATCCAAACCCTCAGATCAGAAAATGGGAGGGAATTTGTTAACACACATATGCGATTATTTTTTCAAACAAAAGGATTAATCCATCAAACTACTCACCCTCATTCACCAGAACAAAATGGAGTTTTCGAAAGGAAAAACCGTATCTTGCTAGAAATGAGTCGTGCCCTCCTACTTGAATCCAAGACACCAAAATCTTTTTGTCCTGAGGCTATTGCAACCTCAATTTATCTTCTTAATCACCTTCCCACCAAAATTCTAAACCTTCAAACCCCGGTTGACGCTCTTGCCAAATTTTTTCATGTACCAACTCCTCTAACACTCCAACCGAGAATCTTTGGATGTTCAGTCTTTGTTCGCATTCCAAAATCCAAGCGAACTAAACTTGACCCATGTGCAAAAAAATGTGTTTTGTGGGGTATGGTATAAATCAAAAGGGGTACAAGTGTTACAATCCCAAAACCCGCAGTATACACACCACCATGAACTGTGATTTTCTCGAGACTGAATTTTTCTATGATACCCACCCAACTTAGCAGTCAGGGGAGAATGATTCTACAGAATTTTTTCGTAGGCTCCCATCACAGGAAGAAATAATTCAACAAGGGTGTTCTAGCACTGACCACACTTCTAAAGTAATAATACAACCTAAGGAGCTCAATGACACAAATACTAATCATCCCGACCTGATGACTGAGGTAAGAGAAACAAACCTTGAGAATAGTCTTGTTAATTCTGTAACTTTGGCTAACTATAATAATCAGGAGGAAGAAGTGACAGTCACAGAGGATCTTTCAAAAGAAGAACCAGAGTTAATATTACCACCACGTAGAAACAGGGGAGTTCCTCCAAACCGGTACTCACCAGAACCAATACGGAGAGGATCAAGATATCCAATGGCTAAGGTCGCAGAAGGGAATTTAACTGATGAAACAAAGGCCTTTCGAGTAGCCTTATGCGAGGAAGGAACTCTAGAATTAGTGGAAGAAGCAATGGCATCAGAAAATTGGGCAAAGGCAATGCATGATGAAATGGACGCACTTATCAAAAACATCACATGGGAGAAATGCACTTTACCCACAGGGAAGAAACTAGTTAGGTGTCGTTTGGTCTATATAATAAAACATAGACCAGACGGCTTAATCGACCGATGTAAAGCACGATTAGTAGCAAAAGGGTACACTCAGACCTATGGCATTGACTACTTCGAAACTTTCTCTCCAGTGGCCAAGATTGACACTATTCGAGTCCTTTATTCTGTAGCTACCAATGAAGGGTGGCCACTTCATCAGTTTGATGTAAAAAATGCCTTCCTACATGGAGATCTGAAAGAAGAAGTCTATATGCAAGCACCACCAGGGTTCCAAGAAGAATTCAGAAAGGGGGAGGTATGTCGACTAAGAAAATCCCTTTATGGCTTGAAGCAGTCACCAAGAGCATGGTTTGAAAAATTCACTCTAGCAATGAGGCGATATGGATTCAGTAAGTCCAACACGGATCATACTCTATTCTACAAACAAAGAGGTAATCTCATAACCTGCTTAATCATATATGTCGACGATATGATCATTATAGGGAATGATGAAGAAGAAATCAGCAAATTAAGGAAAAGTCTGTTCACAGAATTTGAGATGAAAGATATGGGGAGACTCAAGTACTTTCTTGGAATAGAGGTACTAAGATCTAAACAAGGAATCTTCATATACCAGAAAAAGTATATCCTGGATCTATTAGTAGAGACAGGAATGCTCGAATGCAAACTAGCAGACACACCTATTATAGTGAACCATGGACTGAAAATCATGGAAGAAATGGAATTGGCAGATAAAGAAAGATATCAACGAATGGTTGGGAAACTTATTTATCTGTCACATACACATCCAGATGTAGCATATGCTGTAGGAGTTGTAAGTCAATTTATGCATCAGCCTCAAAAGCATCAAATGGAAGCTGTATGGAGGATCATCAGATACTTGAAAGGCACAGTAGGACATGGAATTATCTTTCGAAAGCATGTTCATCTACATATTGAAGGATACACTAATGTTGACTGGGCAGGAAGTCTAGTAGATCGAAGGTCAACCTCCGGTTACTTTACATTTATTGGAGGGAACCTGGTCACATGGAAAAGCAAGAAGCAGAAGGTGGTGGCACTATCAAGTGCAGAAGTTGAGTTTCAAAGAATAGCTAGAGGCTTAACTGAAATATTATGGCTTCAGAAGTTGTTAACAGAGATTGGTTTTCCACCAACCAAAACCTGTGAGTTGATGTGTGACAATCAAGCAGCGATTCAAATATCTCAAAACTCAGTACAACATGATAGAACCAAACATGTGGAGGTTGACAGACACTTCATCAAAGAAAAAACCGAATGTGGTATCATAAAACTATCTTTTGTTTGATCTGAAGATCAACTGTCAGACATTTTGACAAAGGCAGTCAATGGAAAAACCTTCAGAGAAATACTTGACAAGCTAAGCATTGGAGATCCCACTAATCAGCTTGAGGGGGAGTGTTAGAAAAAGGGAAAAAGGATCAGAATCTTGTTCATCATATCCCACTAAGTCCTCCACTAATCATGCCATTGAAAATGTTTTTTCCTTTCTAGCTGTAAAAGCTTATCTTAGCTGTAAAAGCTTGTCTGCCAACTTTGTACAAATTGCTATATAAAGCAGTGTATCTCATATAATGATATACTGAAAAAAAATATGTTCTGCATACTTATCTTTATATCAGTTTAACATATTCCAACAGTTTTTTCCTTTTTTGCTACTTGATTATGGTTTGAGGCTACTTCAAACTATCCCCTAAAGGTGTAAACTTTGAAGGTAAATATGGATTTTTCTGAAATCTGTCTATTTTTTAATAAAAATGGAAACTTTTTTTATACAAGTGAATGGTTTTTTAATTTCAGTTCAAGCTTTAATGGGTATAAAAGCTTCTTTACATGATTCACATGGAGTTCTTGATAATTGGGATGGGGAAGCTATTGATCCATATAGCTGGACCATGGTTACTTGCTGTGCTGAAAATCTTGTCATTGGCTTGTAAGTCCTTAATTCAAATGCCAAAATAAATAAGAACCCATATCAAATTCATGATAAAGTTTTGAACTTTTTATGCAAAAGGTGTTTTTCTAGAGGACTCCTAGTCAGAATTTTTTTGGGACTCTTTCTCCTAGAATTGGCAACTTAACAAATCTTCAAATTGTGTAAGGATCCATAACCTTAACTTTAAATTAGGGATCACTTTTTCTTTCAAGTTTCACAATTTGTGCATATTTTTGCATGCTTTTACAGAATAATAACATACAGTACCAATTCCTGCAGAGTAGGAAGGCTAACAAAGCTTTAAACACTTGGATCTTTCTGACAATTTCTTCACAGGAGAAGTCCCATCTTCTTTAGGTTACTTTAGGAGTCTTCAATATATGTAAGCTCAGTTTTCTGATACTGAAACATCAAGTTCTTGAATTGCGTGTTTTTTTTACTCAGTTATACTGTTTGATCTGATGTAGGAGGCTGAATAATAACAGTCTATCTGGACCTCTCCCAATGTCATTGGGTAACATGCCCCAGCTTGTTTTTCTGCAAGTGTTCTATAACTTACTTTTGCATCAATAGTTAGTACATCGACAAAAATTTGAAATTAAAGAATGTTTTGCTTTTGGATTTCAGTAATTTGTCTTATAACAATCTTAGTGGCCCTGTACCAAGATTTCCAGCTAAGACATTTGAGTAAGAATCTTTCTTTCCTCCCTCCATTCTCTCAAAGTCTCTAAGAGTAAAAAGAATGCCTTTTTTCATTTTCTGACTGATTGTTGCCGCATTATAGGGAATCCTCAAATTTTCCCAGCTGGGTTTGAACCAGAATGCTTTGGAACATCACTAATGCCAATGTCCATGAATTTAAACAACACTTTTAGTAAGAATTCTGTGAGCAATACCTTGATTATTTTCTTATTTTCTATTGAAGTTGGTTCTTACTTTAGGAACCCCTTTGCATTTGAAGCTGGTCCACCTTCCAGAAGACCAAACAATCACAAAAATGGCCCTTGCACTTGCCTCTAGTGTCGGTGCTGTCTCAGTCATAATTCTTGCACTCGGATTTCTTCTGTGGTGGAAACAAAGACACAACCAACCTACATTTTTCGATGTCAAGGATAAGCATCATGTACTTCAACATACAATTACCACTTGATTTCTCTGATCACTATTGAATCTTTTCCGTAACATCAGACCAACACAATGGGGAAATTTCTCTCGGAAACTTGAGGAGATTCCAGTTTAGGGAACTTCAAGTTGCGACAAGCAATTTCAGCAACATGAAAATGCTAGGAAAAGGAGGGTATGGTAATGTGTACAAAGGAGTTCTCAATGATGGAAGCATTGTTGCTGTAAAAAGGCTTCAAGATGGCAATGCAATAGGCGGAGAAATTCAATTCCAAACAGAAGTCAAAATGATCAGCCTAACAGTACACCGCAACCTTCTAAGATTATATGGTTTTTGCATCACATCAACAGAAAGACTTTTAGTCTACCCTTATATGTCCAATGGAAGTGTCGCTTCCCGTCTCAAAGGTAACACTTTTTCACTTAAAAAATCGGACATTGCTATCAGCAGCACTAATTGTTATTCATGTTTAACAGCAAAACCGGTCTTGGATTGGGCTACTAGGAAGAAAATTGCCTAAGGAGCTGCTAGGGGACTGTTATATCTTCACAAGCAATGTGATCCAAAGATAATTCACAGAGACGTTAAGGCAGCTAATGTGTTTCTTGATGAGTATTATGAGGCTGTAGTTGATGATTTCAGGTTGGCAAAGCTATTGGATCATCAAGATTCACATGTCACAACTGCAGTAAGAGGCACGGTTGGGCATATAGCACCAGAATATCTCTCCACTGGCCAATCCTCTGAGAAAACAGATGTTTTTGGATTTGGAATCTTGCTTCTTGAGCTAATTACAGGCCAACGAGCATTAGAATTCGGCAAGGCAGCTAATCAGAAAGGAGCAACGCTAGACTGGGTATCTTTTCCTTACTCTTGTAAAGATTGAAACTTATATTGAACTTGGAATGATTATGTGTCGTGAGTGATTTCGCAGGTAAAGAAGATTCATCAAGAGAAAAAACTTGAAATCTAAAAGAATAGAGCGTGAAGAGATGGTACAAGTAGCTCTTATTTGCACCCAATTCCTACCAAGCCATAGACCGAAAATGTCGGAAGTGGTTAGAATGCTTGAAGGAGATGGACTTGCTAAAAGATGGGAAGCTTCTCAAAAAGCAGAAGCAGGTAAATTCAAAGCCTATGAATTCTCTTCATCAGATCGATATTCGGATCTCACTGATGACTCGTTACTAGTCCAAGCAATGAAACTTTCCGCACTGAGGTGAGTTGTCTACAGATGACCTTTCAAAGAGAGTATTATATCTGAAAGATAAAGTTTATAGGTGGAGTTATTGTAACAGTAGTATGCAAGAGAAGATTGAACGTGTTTTTTTGGTTGTATAACAAGTGCAATATGATCAGAACTCATAAGGGTTTTGATGTATTTATTGAATTGTACAGATTGTGTTTTGTTAAACTAACAACTATTAGAATGAAAATTCATGTATTTGATTTACATTGATTTAAATCTGTTCAATAAGCACATATTTGCAAAAGGACAGTTGTATTTATTATTACTTTATCAGTTCACTTCCAACTATCACTCTTATAAAAAAGAATTATATTTTGTAGCACTCCTCTTCGAGCTTACTCAAGTTTGAAACAAACACAAAAGGAAAATATAGCATAAACGAGATGGATAACTTCAAACTTGTAAATCAAGGAACTGATAATGAGGAGGTGGTGCTTTAAGAAGCATATAAACATCCGATATCCATAAAAGAGACCCAAACCGACAATGCAAACAGGAACTATCTACCAACAATTGCGAATTAATTGTTTGTTTCATTTACAATTTTTCATCTGTAAATATACATTTTGTAGTTTATGTCAAGTAGCTGTATTTTGAAAAACGCGTCTGGAAGAGGATTGTGTGACTCACTCGTACACAGCAATAAATCTGTTAAAATCGGATCCTTAAAGGCGTATGGCATCTAGTAAAATTCCACTTAAATGGGGGCATGGAGGGGCTTTAAAACAGTGAGTGATATTCCTTTTGTTTCTAAAATATAACATTTACATCCACTTGTCAATTTTTTGCAAAGTGCCGTGCATGTTCATATCTTCCTAACCCTTTCAACTTGGTAAAAGTACACTCACAAACCTTCTGTTAACATTTAGTTAATATAACTTTTCAAATACGCCATTTTCTTGATTTTTTTCCCTTTAACCAAAGCTAGACACAGACATTTAAAAACTCATAATTACACTTTGAGGGCAACACATGGTAAAAGTCGAGGAGAGTAAGGGCATGTTTAGTTTTTTAAAACTGTTTTCATTTTCTATTTTCAGTTTTCTTTTCATTTTCCAATTTTTTCCATTTTTCATTTTCCAAATAGAAAACAGTACAACAGAAAACATGCTTATGTTTATTTAGTTTTCTAATTTCTGGTTTTTATTTTTTTTAAAAAATCATTGATATATCTGAATTTTATCGTTAAAATATTACAAATTACATGAAAATTTTTACAAATTAAATTAGAAACAACAGATATAAATTTTAAACTAATCAATAAAGTTGAAAATCTTTTAGTTCAATCATAAATTTGAGTTAATTTATGTATAACTTGATATATACTTAAAATTAACAATTTTAGAGTATGAAATAAATTTTTAAAAATTGTTTTATTTTCATTTTCATTAGAAATAAGGTGACATTTTTGCCAATTTTGTTGTTTGTAGGGTTCGAACCCAAAATCTCACACTTTTTAAATTCTTCAATGGTGATAGCCACTCTACCAAAGCATAATGATTTCATTTTTAGTTATCTTTTATTTAAATTTTAAAAAATTGAAAGCATATTATGTATAATTTTTTTTGAAAAGCATAATTTTTATTTTTTTATTTTATTGAATAATAAATTTAGATTTTATTAGTTCAAAATCTTAATTAAAAATCGGCAATTCTATATTGACATCATCTTGTTTGACACTCATTTACATTTTATAATCTCCACTATTCATCTTTGAGTAGTTAGATCTCCACCATAAGATGATAAAAATAAGATAGATTGTGAAGATTGCATAGCGTCAACGGGTGTCAAACAACTGGTGTCAATATAGAATTACTGATTAAAAATATATAAATTAGATTTATTAAGTAAAAAATATGCAATAAAAATTTATAAAGTAAATAGCAAAAATAACAAAATTAATAAAATAAAATTATACAAGTATTTAAGGAGTGTCAATAAAATTTGACAACCTAGCTTATTTCCTTCTTTTAACCCCTTCTTCAATTACAAAACTAAAAATATATCAATAAAAAATGCATTTGTTAGTTAGTAACAAGTAATTATACAACTATGTATATTAGTATAAAATAAATTAAAATATAAAATTATGTACTGGTTAAATAATATTATGTTTATTCAATTTGAAAATTTTCAAAAAACATCAAAAAATTGCTTTCTGTTGCAAGACATAATATGGAAAAATCAGGATACTTTTTTCCAGTTTTCTAAACTGAAAAATGTTACAACTAAACAGCAGTTTCTATTTTTCAATTTTCCTAGAAAAATTTTCTGAAAAACTGCTCTATTTTCCCACAACTAAACAGGCCCTAAACTTTTATCTGCCCAAACAAAATTTTCTACTATAAAATAGATAACACGTTAGTCTAATTCTAAAGATCCAAATAATTTATTCATTTTAATTATGATTATTTTGTATTCAATTTACTATTAAAATATAATTATTATTCAAGGTTTTCATATGGAGTTGGACTTGGGTTTCATAGTGCAATCCAAGCCCAAGCCTGGAAATGAGCTTCAACTAAACACAACAAACCACAAACTGTAACATCACCTATTTCCGACTCAACTCAAACCAAATTCAACCTGAGCATATTTGCGACAGAAATACATATCTAGGATATCAATGCAAAGTTTGTGACTTGTTGTTGTGTTTACTATACACAACAAACCACAAACTGTAACATCACCTATTTCCCATCAATTACAAAGGTATTGATATCAAATATCTCAATCCATGCGGGAGTTCATAAAACATAAATCAAAATCGAAAGTGGCTTGTATACTAAAAACAGCACATGAGACCTTATACATGGCATGGAGCAAGCATGTCCACTGAAAGCGTGCTCCTTCAGGTTGTTATATGAAGAAATTTGCACACTGCACATATATTAATATTGAAGAAAAATTTTGCAGTATGTTGACTCGAACTTGTGACATTTAGGATCACATACTCAATTTCAACCACCAAGCCAAGACAAGTTCTCCATAAATAAGTCCAAAAAGTAACCTCACAGATATAATACTAGAACCAAATTACAAATGCAAGGGTCAGATTTATCAGTCGGAAATTTCAACATGGAATTGTTTCAAACATAGCCGTTACATAAGAGTTAAGACTAATTAGAGAGAACTTGTCATCTCCAGAACAATATTCCGATTACAAAATTCAACCCTACTTCCCTATTTCGGTTCAGAAAACAACTCCATATACCTATTACTACGAGATGGCTCTTATCTAGACGAGCAAATTTTCAACTAACTAATACAGAACTAAAACTCAAGTCTAAAATTGAAACTTAATTCTTCTGAAATCAAAATGTGATATTGAAATCTTATCCTAATCTCCTGCTGACTAAGACGCATAGCTATCATGCCATGGCAATAGATGTTGCCATTATAGAGATATTTGGGCAAGTGAACTTCCAAAAGAAGAAACATAGGCAAGATATATATTAGAAATCAAAGAGATAGAAACATCGTAAACGAACATCAAGTCATCAACAATCAATCAAGTGAACAATTAAATCAACATCAACAAGTAGCATCATCATACTAAATTGATCAGCATAGATATCATTAAGTTAAAGATGCACAAATTTTCATGTAAAAAACATTCAGAAATTGGGGAAAAATTTTCTTACAATTTCACTATTTTGTCTTTGTCCACTTAGCACATTTTTTACAATGCTCATCCCTAAAATCGATTCGAGTTTAAAAAGGGTTTTACTTCATATCATCACAGATTTGAATTGAGATTTCTTGTACCAAACAACTCTCAGTGCATATACAAAGACAGAGGCTCAGCTCAGTATAGGATGATTATATAAATCAAGTATAAATGACCTGCTTCCTATTGTTCCACCAAAACCGCCAACCAGTGAGCAAAAGCTAAAGGACTCTGAATCAAAAGATCGATGCATCAAATCTCGGCTCATAGAAGCACACCTGACTATTATATGACTGAAGAGCACATCCAGCGATCCAAGACCAAACCTTCTTGTCAACGTCATACAGAAGGCCCTTTCCTTGGTTCCAAGATGTAAAGCAAATCAAATTATCTTGTCCAAAGCACTCGAATCTCTCAGCTGATAACCTCAATAGAGCTCGAAAATACCTTGGGGGCATTCTACTGATCTCCACCCACATAATCTTCGTGTGATCCAATTCCCATATTCTCATGCTTTGAAGCGTGCTATAAAGGCCGATTCTTCCCACAAGAAAAAGACGCTTTTGAGTACCAGCAACCAAGTATCCATCCAACAAAGAGCGAGGAAATCTTGCCGGAATATGTTCCCAATAACCAGTGTCAAGCCTATACATCATCAACCCAAGTGGCGAAAGAGTTTCTAGATACAATTTTGAGTCACAATATGCCATCTTTGATGAACAAAGATTGACTGCAGGCATTATTTGGTGGAGCGACCATTTGTCGATTTTCGAGTCATACACTTCAGTGGGCAAGGACTTATCGCCATAAATATCGCTTGTGGCTATGACTTTAAATGACCTATCAGTTCTATCGACAACCAAAATTAACTGCCTCTGTGTATTGTAGTGCATGCTAGGCAATGTTCTCCAACTCTGAGTGAGGGGATTACAAACTAAAGTTTTGAAAGTTAGGCCGTCAAGCCCAGAAAAGCATACAATTCCTGCTGAAGAACCCACCAACCAAAACGCCCATTGTGGCAGAAACGTGAAAGGGATTCTATACCAAGTTTTTAAGGGCAAGCTGAAAACCGAGCATTGTGGTGTTTGTGAGTTCTTCCAGAATGTTAAAAGACATGGACCATGAGATGGCACTTGGGAGCAAAATGTAAGAAAACTATTGTCTTGAAGAATAGAGTTCCACCTTTTACAAACAGAGCGAAGACGGAATATCATGAAAGGGGGAACCCTAGCCAAAATCTCATTAAGTAGATCTTCAGGCAACATTGCCCATATGTTATCTTCCATTTGAATATCAGGGCGGACAATCTTACCGAAATTAGCTGCTGTTTCCTCATCTAGACCCCTTGGTTTAGTCTTAATCACCTTCTGCCTTGAAGGACTAGTGTTCCTTGAACCAACCCGGCCTATGGGGCTAGTATTCCTTGAGCCACCAATCCTCATAGGTGATATTTGCCTTGGAAAACCATCATCATCTCGAGAACTCCCAGTTCTTGACAAGTACTGAGTAGATACTACAGCCCCCACAGCAGATGATTCTCCAACACCATCCATAAGCGGAACAACAAATTCTAAAAACCCAATTGAATCTTAAAGCAATAAAATCTTAAAAACCTAGCTGCCGCATGTCAAGAATTCCTCAAAATAATGCAAACTCCAATTCACGGTATGCGCAACAAAAGAACAGAACATGTAGCCTAAATTAGGCAGTTACCAGTAATGCCCATTAAACCAGATACCCCATGTGTAAGAAAAACCCACCGGAGCTAAAGATTACATTTCAGATTAAATTGAAAAATCCCCCAATTTGGAGTCAGATCCAAAATGACAATGCATAGATTCAAAGAAAAGATAATCAATCGGAGTAAAAGACGAAAGCTTTGGAGGATAAATAATTAATTACCTTGCGGGTTTAGGAAATATCAAATTTGATTAGTGAGAATGAGATTGTTGGAGAAGAAATAAGTCGAAAATCTCGCATAAAAATGGGCACAATCAACCCAGCCCTCAAGAGCGCTTGAAATCGTGTTTGGGGGGTTTGATTTATTTTGTCACTATTTGGATCAATTAATAAAATATTTTATGCATAAAAAAGTATTTTATATTTTTATATTTATTTGATAAAAAAAGTAAAATGAATTTTTATATTTGATTGTACAGCTGAGTGCGGACTGTTTTTCTCACAAAAATTAGTATGCCTACTTCGTTTGTAATATTAAGAATTGGAAATTGAGTGAAGTTTTAAAATATTTATTTTTTTATTTTTAATTTTAAAAATTTGTTTATTTTGAATATCATTAGAATGTTAATGTTTTTTTATTTATAAAAACTTATTTTATTTTGTTTGTAAAAAAATTATTATTACCTTTATAGATATGATTTTAAAGTTTGAAGTAAAAAAATGAAATGTAGGGTTGGAGATAAATACTGTAACAATTTTAAATTATAGAAGTAAAAATTGAAGATGCAGGATTGGAGATGTGAGTATAAGTCAGAGTAGGGATGTCAATGGGGCGGTAATTATCCGAATCTCGTGGTATTCGAATCGATTGTTTGGGGAAAAACCAAAAAAATTTCATCTGCGGGAATGCAAATGGGGAAAATTATATCACCCGGTATGTGTGTGTGTGTGTTTATATGTGTGTGTACACATAATGTTTATATATATATATGTATGTATATATATACATAACGTGTGTGTGTGTGTGTGTATATATATATATATACACATATATATATATACATATAGATATATATATACATAGATATACATACATACATACATATATATATATACATACATATATATATATACATATATATATATACATATATATATATACACACACACACACACACACACACACACACACATACATACATATATATATATATATATATATATATATATATATATATATATATATATATATATATATATATATGTA
>CATIWQ010449952.1:0-14713 GCA_949673415.1 Euphorbia schlechtendalii | reverse complement strand
GCTAACCTTTGTGGATGCAGGTAGTTTAGGATAGATGTATTTTAGGATTTAATTTCCTTCGGGTATCGCTTTTCATTTCGAAATCAAATGTAACATTTTTTAGATATCGATGTATTTTAAGCGATTGTATCTCTTAGATTTCGATATATTTAGGCGATTTGTGAAACCCCAAACCCAATGATGTATTAATCCCCCATAGACTAGGCACATTTAAACTTCCTACGTGTTTACTTTCCGCAATTTACTTACCGTATTATGCATGTGCTATAAACTATAATATAACTAGGGGTGAGCATTCGGTAAAAACCGAACCGAATTTAACCGAACCGAATTAACCGAAAACCAAATAAGGAAAATATTGTTAACCGAACCAAACCAAGTAAGATTCAAAACCAAATTAACCAAACCGAAATAAATTATTCGGTTTGGTTAAAAACCGAATTAAACTGAAATTTTAAATTAATTAACAAAAATTTAAAATTCTAACACTTAAAATACAAAATGCATATCCAATATAAGTATTACAATGGATTAAATGACTTACTAGAGACACATAAAAGAATAAAAATGCATTTTTTTAGAAGAGGAATAAGGGTGTGATATTAAAATAAAATTTTATTATATATATTTCGGTTCGGTTATTATGGTTTTTTCTACACAGAAACCGAACCGAACTGAATAACCAAAATATCAACATTTTATAAACCGAACCAAACCGAATTTTTAAATTAACCGAACCAAATTAATATTTCGGTTTGGTTCGATTCGGTAATTCGGTTACCAAACCATTTGCACACCCCTAAATATAACCGAAGATATCTAGTTCAGTTCGAATATTATAATCGTGGTTCCTATCAAGTATAATTTAATTCAAATGACGACGAAATAGGTAACTCATTCGAACCCTAATCTCTGTTCTATGGTATGGATTAGGTAAACGGATCTAAGATGTACCAAATTTTCCCGGAAGAGTTGATCCGGGTGGCGACTCTGTAACATAGACTAGAGATTTAGGTCTCGGGACTTTTAAGCTTGAAAATCACTTTTAAACAACTCATTTCCAACATTTTTGGAATCAACATCAAAAGCCCTCTTTTCGAAAACCCTAAGCCCCATCTCACGGGGCCGGCGCCTCGCGGCGACCGCGCGGGTCGAACGTCGTCCGCTCACATAAGGCTAATTAGTAACTCTCTTTTTTAAGATTTAAAGGGACAGAGAGAAAAGAGAAAGGAGCGCTTACGTTAAGCAGGATTCGATGCCGACAGAATCCCGAATGGTACATGGACCATTCCACACATATGACCTAGGCACATACCTAGTCCCAAAAAAACCCCCACACCCACTATATATTAAAGTTAAATTACTTCTCCTGACGAGAAACACAGTTAGTTACAAGAGAGTAGCAAGCTCGAATTTACGAAAAGATCCGAGACCGAGAAAGTAAAAGTATGTTTTTACAATTGAGAATAAACCAACATAAATGCACACCAGTAATAATAGGTTCTTCATTTGGGACTTGATCATCAAACACGAGCATGTTTCGTCTATTCCAAAGAAACCAAGCCACCATGAACCAAAGTGAAACTGTAAATTCTTTAAATGGACTTGTCGCAAAGTAGATTTCCAAATCTCAACGTTGAAAATGGGATGACAACATGGATACCTAACCAGTCGAAAATCCTCTCCAAACCTTGTAGCTTTCGCAACAAAAGAATGGACAATATTCCATTGATTCACATTCAGAGCAAAACGGACAAGTGTCATCGACAATGAAATTATATACTCTTGAACAAAAAAAGATCTCGTGGGTAAACGACCGTGAAACATTATTCATCCAAAGTAACATACGTTAGGTAAGATGCAAGCCTTCCACAATGCCAGGTAACTCTCGGTTGGTTAACAAAGCAAAGCGAGACAATGGAATATTGCTTATTTTTGCCCAAGTCCCATAGTATGATATCCTTGTCATCGGAAAATTAAGGTTGATGCTGCTGTTCCAATATTTCACTTTGGAGTGAATTAACAAATCTTTGTAAAGATTCTCGAACATTATATTAAAATAATTTATAATCTTAAATATTTAAAATGAACGGAATTTATTTTTCTAAATGACTCGCTCTTTGCTTGGAAAAATTACAATTTGTTGAAGCTATGGGGATTGTTAGAAAATTATTACAGGTTACCAATAAGAAAGCACTATCCTACTTTATGAGCTTATCAACAAAGTGACAGACAGGCCGACAATTTATTTTTCAAATCAACTTTGATTATGTAACCTTCATATCATTGGCTTATTAATATATCTTCTTCATGAATTGTATACTTAACTTTTTTACAATTTAATACGGTTCATATAGAACATAAATAACGGTAAAGTTCATATATACTCCCTCAATTTTAAAATATTTATTGTTTTAGATTTTAATTTTTTTTAAAATAACTGTCATTTTAGGATTCCAATGCACATTTTTTAAAAATTTATCCATTTTACCTTTATTTAATACACATTGGAAATGACAAAAGTAATAAAATATCTAATTAACTTTCAAATTAATAAAAGTCATAGGAATAAGTATTTTTATTGCTTTAATTAATGTTGTTTTCGTGTTGACAAACTAACTAAAAGTAACAGTTATTTTGAAATGGATGGATTTATCACAAGTAATTGCCCCAAGATTTTTTTATGAGTATGCGTAGCCAATAAAAAGTAGACAGGTCATCAGCATACATGTATACTTTCATTTTGTCATAAAAGTAACTGAAATTTTTATTTTAAACGCCTATGAAACGATTTGATGAATTTGACTAATAATTGACATGACATTATTTTACCATGTTTTAAATTATATAAAAAAATACATAGGCTAAGATGCATTAATAGTTATCCATACTTAAACTAACAAACTTAGTAACCTTTTAAATTTTTAAAATGGTTCTTTAGTTCACTCAATTTTTTAAAGTTCATCACTTTGCCCAAAGCTAGATGTCAGCTTATAATTAGAAAGAGAAAATCAGAAAATTGATCTCTTTAAAAAGTTAAACAATACGGAAGCTGAAACATGATATTTAGGGGGATGTAAAATGATTCACTTTTGAAAATTTTGGATGTTAAGTGATCACTTTGAAAATTCAAGGGGACAATAATATTTTTGAGCCAAGTTGAATGGTTAACTATGCATTAGCTAAATATCTACTACATGACATAGTACCAATATTTTATCAATCACTAAAATAAGTAAATATAAAATTTTTTTCAAAAAAAAAAACCGAGTTAAGCTTCCAAGAGAGCCAAATATCATAGTGAAGGTTGGCACATTTAGGAAACAAGAGAAAACTAACAAGGGAAAATTTAGGAAACAAGAGAAAACTAACAAGGGAAAGTGTATTACTTCTCCGGGTTTTTCTAAGTGTCCTCTTTGATTTATTATTTTGACTCTTTTTAAGTGTCATATTAAATTATCAATGTAACTTATACAAAGTTTATCTTAATTTTATTCTTATAGTATTAATTAGGAAAGAAATTATGCATTGATGTAGGAGTAATGATAAATTGGTAATTAAGAAGAATTAAACAAAAATTGGAAAAAGTTCATTTTATTGATATAATAAATTTTTTATTGATTTTAATGAAAAGTTATAAAATAACATTTGAAAAAAGGGGAGGAGTAATATATCCATAATAAAAACACTTCAATTATTTGTTTACATGTCGTTTACAAGTGCTAATAAGATTATTACTGAACAATCTAATTGTGAATTTCATTAAATGGAATGCCAATGTAAAGCAGTGTTTCAAAAAGCATTAGGCGCTGGTCGGGCGATCGAAGATTAATCGAGATTTAGACGGGGATTAATCGAGCCTAGGTGGACTTAGGCGCTAGTCGGCAGGGTTTATACGCTAGGTGTAGTCGGATGGGAACCTTTAAAATAGGATCCTAGGTCCGCGTGAACTTTTAAAACAGTGATATAAAGTTTTTATAATATGACCCTGTATTGACCTTCATCTATATAAAGACAACCAACAATACTTTGCTTATTGGATTTCCAAAGAAATCAACGCATCTCCATAAGGCTAAATATTATGACTAGCTTCAGTGTATGATTACATTATTTTTTTATATAATTATTTCATAATTAGGCGAAAGATTAACATATTTAAAGTGGTAATCTTAATTAATTTGATTTGGTTATTTCAATTAAAAAATGGAGGGAAAAGGAACAGATTAATTATCATGAGTTACATATTTCTTAGTGAGAGGAATAGAATCCATTCAAAAATTGTGTAGTGAAAATTAAAGAATATTGCCATAATTGACAAAACTTGTAGTGGAATTCATAAACTTTTTACCTGTGATTTGTGGAAATGAAAAAAATTTCATGTTAGGATTCATTGCATTCACATATATAAATCAGTGTAATGATTTTACTGAATTCATACTGGTGTAGAGTGCCAGCAAAAAATTCTACATATGTCCCACAGCATTAATTTATTATCACATGTGGTAAAGGGACAGGGCAAGAAGTGTTAACAAAAAGTTTTTAGTTTTTATGCAAGTTTAATTTGTTTACATGGTTCATTTAGTGTGTAGCGTCATTTTTCATCTAAAATATGCCAAATGAAATTTCTTACACTACTCACTTTACCTCCATTTTATGAAGTTGATGTTGATCTTTAGCTCTGAGCCTGTCAAACATCTCCCATTGAAGCTTGTAGGGCCTGTCAATCACAAATGTATAAGTCCAGCCCAAGTTCAAGTTGCAGAATACCGATTGCATTGATCTATGTGAACCATTGGATTGAAGGGAGCTCAATAGCTGAGATTAAAGGTCTCTAACCCTAGCTATATAAGTCCTCTTTGCCCCGGTTTCCTGCTGAGATGCTGAGTGCTGAGTTCAGAGAATTTAGAGTGAGAAGTTTGTGAAGAGGACGCTTTGGGTTCCTATTGGGTTCACTGGTTTAAACTTCTTCCTCTTCGTTTCTTCTTAATTTCCCAAAGGGTTACACTTTGTAAACCTTTGTTCTTGTTCTCTCAGCACCTGTGATTGTCTCTTCTCTTCTTCGGGTTAGGGTTTTACTGATTTTGTAAATCCTATTGTAACTAGAGAGAAGTGAGATTCTATGTTTGTTCTTGGACTTGTTTTGGCTGTACTTTCCTTATTTGAGATTAATAAAGCGTTGCTGAAGAGCCTTCCCCCGTGGAATAGTCGAAATCCCCTAAAAAGGATTTCGGAAACCACGTTAAATCTTGTGTTTTCTTTATGAATGTTTACTTTTCGGCGGTATCTAAGTTCTGTAAAGTTTTTGAGCGATTTGTGTTTTTCTGGCGAAGTAACTCCGATTCTGATCAACTTCCGATTTGTGCACAACACGTGGTATCAGAGCTTTCAACTCCAGGTGATCTCCTTCCTTAATCTTGCCTTTATTTGGTTCAGTTTACTGCATGCTAGCTTAGGGTTTCTTGATCTTGAACTCTGCTCTAATCTTTGATCTATATAAATTGCCTTGCTTTGGAGAATCTTGAATCGTTTCTTGTTAAAATGTCTTCTTCTGAAATGCATGTTAAAAAGTTTGATGGGAAAACGGATTTTAGTATTTGGAAAAGAAAAAAGAGGGCTATTTTAATTCAACAACATTGTGTTAAATCCCTTGAGGGTCCTTCTTCTTTACCAACTTCTTTGTCTGAAATAGAAAAATCTGATTTGATGGAACTTGCCCTGAGTACTATTATTTTAAATCGCTCTGATAGCATTCTTAGGAAAGTTAGGAATGAAACCACTACACCAATGTTATGGTTTAAACTAGAGTATCTATATATGACAACCTCTTTGTCTAGAATAGCTTTTTTGAAAGAACAACTCTTCAGCTATAAAATGTCTGCTTCTAAAAATGTTGATGAAAATATAGATGACTTTCAAAAGCTAATTGTAGACCTTAAAAATGCAGGAGAAACTATTACTGATGACACTCAGACTGCTCTGTTATTGAATGTTATTCCTGACTCCTTCAAGAATGTGAAAGATGCCTTCAAATATGGTAGGGAAACACTCGAAGTCGGGAATTGATTCTCTCAAAATGAGAGAACTTGAATTGAAAGGCCACTCTCAAGGTAAGTCTTCAAACCTTTCTGTTGAGGTGTTGAATGTTAAATCTAAAGGTAAAGGGAAAAAGAAACGGCATGATAAGAAAAATTCTGGTAGTAATCAAGATTCTTCTAAACCTAAGTTCTTCACTGATAAAACCTTTCACTATTGTAAAGAAAAGGGTCACATTAGGAAATACTGTAAAAAGAGACTAGCTAAGATAGAATCTTATAACAATGAAGGTGGAGTTGCTAACACCTCTATTGATTTTGATATTGAGGCCTTAACTGATTGGATCCTAGATTTAGGCTGCACCTATCATATGTGTCCTAATCTTGATTGGTTTGTAAATCTAAAGGAAGTTTAAGGATGTCAAGTTGTAATGGGTAATAATACCACTTGCTATGTTCAGGAATAGGCTCTATTAAAATGAGAATGTGGAATGATAGAATCATCGTTGTAAATAATGCGACATATATACCTGACCTTAAAAGGAATTTGATATCCCTAAGCTTCCTTGTTAATCTTGGTTTCAATTTCCATGCTGAGAATGGTGAATTACTTATATCAAAAGAAATTCATGCATAATGAAGGGTTTTTTGAATAATGGTTTATATCTTCTAACTGGCTCTATTATCTGTGAAAGTAATACTAATGTGGCTAAATTTGATATTGTGAACCTGTGGCATAAGAGGTTGGGTTAGATTGGCCAAAAGGGAATGGCCATGCTAATTCAGAAAGGTAATGTTCCTATACCTCATTTTAATAAAGTCGAAAATTGTGAAGTTTGCATCTTAGGTAAATCACATAAGAAATCTATTACTCCTGCAACATTTAAGTCTGTTGAATGCCTTGACTATGTGTATAGTGACTTGTGGGGTTCTTCTTTTGTGCTTTGTTCTTTGTGTGGTTCTCAGTATTTCATTACTTTTATTAACAATTACTCTAGAAAAGTCTAGATTTATTTCTTAAAGAATAAAAGTGATGCCTTTGAGAATTCTGTGAATGGAAAACATTAGTTGAAAATCTAAAAGATAAGAAAATTAAGGTTCTTAGAACTGATAATGGTTTAGAGTATATCAATACTGAGTTTAATGATTACTGTGCTAAAAATGGGATATTAAGACATAAGACTTGTACTTATACCCCTCAGCAAAATGGAATTGCTGAGAGGTAATAGAACTATACATAATAAAGTGAAATGTCTTCTCACTAAGTCTGGTCTGAGCCCTAAGTTTTGGGCTGAGGCTGCTTTAACTTCTTGTTATCTGATAAATAGATCCCCTGCTAGTGCTATAGAATTTAGATGTCCTAATGAAGTCTGGAATAATCATGATGTCTCTTATAATCATCTAAAGGTCTTTGGTTGTACTACTTTTGTTCATTATGTGGGTCTAAACTTGAATCTAGAGCTAAGAAATTCATTTTCATTGGTTATCCCACTGGAATTAAGGGATATAAACCGTGGTCTCTTGATGATAATAAAGTTATTGTTAGTAGAAATGTTTTGTTTAATGAAAATGAGTTTCCTAAAGCTAAATCTGTTGATCAAGAAGTTGAGTCTAATGATATGTCTATCTTTGAGGTGGAGTTTTCTGATAATGGTAATATTGATTTTGGTAATCTACAAGTCCATCTACAACATGAACCTGACTATGTTGAGGATCAAAATGTTGAGGAACCTGTAGAAAACCATGACCCTGGAAACAGTACTAATAATACTGATAATAATCTGGGTAATATAAGATCTAGAAGGAATACTAGGATGCCTGCTAAATATTCAGATTACATTGTGTATGATTGTTTGACTTGTGATTCTATTGCATGTTCTTATCTCATTTCTGATTCCATTTATAATAATGTGCCTTTGACTTATACTGATGCTAAGAGTCATGATAATTGGAACCTGTGGCATGATGCCATGAAAGAGGAAATGTCTTCCTTAAGTAGAAATTGGACTTGGAAACTTGTACTTAGGCCTACTAACAAACATGTAATAGGTTGTAAATGGATCTTTAAGTTGAAACCTGAGATTCCTGGTGTTGAGAAAGAAAGGTATAAAGCTAGGTTAGTAGCTAAAGGTTCTCCTCAAAAAGAGAGAATAGATTATAATGAAATTTTTTCTTCTGTAGTGAAGCATGCATCCATTAGAATTTTGCTTGCTATTGTTGCCATGTTAAATCTTGAATTGATTCAACTTGATGTTAAAACTGCCTTTTTACATGAAAATATTGATGAAGAACTTTATATGAATCAACCTGATGGTTTTGTGGAATAGGGTAAAGAAAATTGTGTTTGCTTGCTTCAAAAGTCTTTGTATGGTCTTATACAAGCCCCTAGGCAGTGGTATATGAGATTTTATGATTTTATGACCAAACATAACATTAAAAGAAGTCAATTTGATTCTTGTGTATACTTTTCTGATTCTTATAAAGATTCTGTTACTTATCTTCTTTTGTATGTTGATGATATACTTATTGCATGTAAATCTAAATTGAACATTGAGAAACTTCTTGCTTTGTTAAAACAAGACTTTGATATGAAGGAATTAGGTCCTGCAAAGAAAATTTTAGGCATGAATATAATCAAAGATAAGAATAATGGTACCTTGCACTTGTCTCAGTCTGATTATATTGTTAAAGTATTGGATAAGTTCAACTTGAACACTGGTAGAGATGTTTCAACTCCTTTAGGTGCTCATTTTAAACTATCTGCTACTACTGGAACCTTGTGTGAATATGAGACTGAATTCATGAGTAAAATTCCTTATCTTAATGTTGTGGGCAACATGATGTATGCCATGATCTGTACAAGACCTGACATAGCTTATGTTGTTAGTGTGGTTAGTAGATTCATGTCTAATCCCAATAAAAATCACTAGAATGCAGTGAAGTGGTTGGGTAGATATTTAAAGAACTTTAGTTCTTTATGCCTTAAGTTTTTAAGTCCTCTGTTGATAATAACTTTACAATATGTGAATATTGTGATTCTGACTTTGCTGCTAATCATGATAAAAGAAGATCAACAACTGGATATTGTTTTACATTTGGTGATAATCTGATAAGTTGGAAATTTAATATGCAACACATTGTAGCCTTGTCAACAACTGAGGCTGAATATGTCTCTTTAACTGAAGCTATTAATGAAACAATTTGGTTAAAGGAAATAATTTCTGAGTTAGGATTTAAGCAAAATGATGTGAATATTTTCTATGATTCTCAAAGTGCTATTCTTCTAAGCAAGAACATTGTATTTCATGAAAGGACTAAACATATTGATGTTAGGTTACATTTCATTAGGGATGTTATTGTTTGTGGCATTGTGAATGTACTAAAAATTTCTACTTTGCTTAAGCCTGCTGATATATTCACTGAGATTGTTTCTGTTTCTAAGTTTCAGGATGCTTTTTGTCATCTTGGAATACTGAAACAAACTTGACATCTTGTGGGTAGCCTTGGGGAAGGCTCATCCATGGTAGCAGTTGAAAGACTCAAATCAAGGTGGAGATTTGTGAAGTTGATGTTGGTCTTTAGCTCTGGGCCTGTCAAACATCTCCCATTGAAGCTTGTAGGGCCTGTCAATCACAAATGTATAAGTTCAGCCCAAGTCCAAGTTGCAGAATACTGATTGCATTGATCTATGTGAAAAGTTGGAATGGCTTAAAGGTCTCTAACCCTAGCTATATAAGTCCTCTTTGCCCTGGTTTCTTGCTGAGCTGCTGAGTTCAGAGAATTTAGAGAGAAAAGTTTGTGAAGAGCATGCTTTGGGTTCCTCTTGGGTTCACTGGCTTAAACTTCTTCTTCTTCTTCTTCTTCTTCGTTTCTTCTCTTCTTTGGGTTAGGGTTTTACTAATTTTGTAAATCCTACTGTAACTAGAGAGAAGTGAGATTCTGTGTTTGTTCTTGGACTTGTTTTGGTTGTACTTTCCTTATTTGAGATTAACAAAAACGTTGCCGGAGAGCCTTCCCTCGTGGAATAGTTGAAATCCTCTAAAAAGGATTTCGGAAATCACGTTAAATCTTGTGTTTCCTTTATGCATGTTTACTTTTCTACGGTATTCTAAGTTCTGTAAAGTTTTTGAGCGATTTGTGTTTTTCCGGCGAAATAACTCCGATTCCGATCAACTTCCGTATTTGTTTCTCTTTAACAAAATCATTTTACATGGGCCCTTTCTAAATATGCTTCAACAATTTGTTTAATGCTTATATATCTTTTTTGTTACCAAATTTATAAATTAATGTTTTTAATTTTTATACTGAGGATTGTTTATACATACTATTAAATAAGAGTACTGCGTGTTGTCTTAATCAGAGTATTCAAACCCTAAATTCTCAATTCGAGTGAATATTTTTACCGCTAGGAGTATGTCCACCAAAAAATTTTAATCATATAAATTTGTATAGTCAATTTGCTAGGAAAAACATTTGTAACTACCCGCCAAAACTAACGTCCGTAATGCTTTTTTTATTTTTACTTTCCTCACTAATTTGTTGTTATAATTTATTTCTGTATAGTTTATACCTTGATAAGTGAATGGTTGAAATTTAATTTTTTTAATTTTATATTTTTGACAATAAGTTACAGAAAATTAGAAAATTAAAATCTAACCAAAACCTATTTATGGGCTCAAATATCCATTCAAACCCACCTATTTGGGCTGGGTTGAAAACAGTGTAGATTGGCTCTACACTGTTAAAGTTGCTAAATAAGAGATTATGATTTTCTATATTAGCATTTACACAAATATAGAGTGAGAGAAAGTGCAAAAAGAAAATCTCAAGTATATCCTTTTAAAATGAAATGAAGAGTTAAAATTTGCTAGAATGATGTCTAATTGGTAAAAAATCTAAATGAGAAATAATATATTAGTTTAATGATCGAGATTGAAATTATAATTTTAGAGACTGTGTATTAATAGATTCGAGGTCACATACTTACATTCAGGTGAGATGAAAATTTTTCTTTATAAGAATGTAAACTTATTTATCCAAATTTTCTTTAAACAAAAAAACTCAAATTTGTAAGGAAAAATTACCAAACACCAATAACATGACCAGTTTACCTCTTGAAAATTTATGAGCAAAAATGTCTTCTCTTCAGTTGAGTTTCTAAGAATATATTCACGAGGCCAAATAAAGTTATAATCAAGGGTTAAAAATTATTTCTTTTAAATATTTTATAAATTTAACTAAAGGTTGAAAATACTCTAAATTTATGATTTTACCACCCCTTCAAATTCAGAAAATATATTTGTCAGGACCACTGATCCCTTGGTTCGTCTTCTTTTCTCCCACCGTCACTATAGATTTAAAGCTAACTGAATATATGCGAAGAGCCCAGGCTCAACTCCCACTTAAATACAATCGTAAAATGCAAGAAACATTGTTTGTATTTGTGACTTTGCACTACAAAACCCTTCTTTTTATGATAAAATTATAAAATATATCCCAATAAAAAACCAATAAGTTACAGAAACATGAATGAAAAACAGAGGTGATACACGATGAAACAACTCAACTTTGTTGACGATCGCGGCTGCTCACAGCAATCGTCCAAAATCATAAATCAAAACAAACCATAAACAAAATCTCCGATCTCAATTTCGTTACAATTTCGTCGCAAAAACTGCAAAAATCACCATCCCAACTCCAACCGCTACTCCATTAACATTGAAAGCACCAGCATCTGAAGAGTCACGAGCATTGTCGCCTTTAGGAAGACTATCAGGGCTCTCTGCCGACGGCTTTGCCGACAAAGCGGCCGGAGCAGCCGCCGGTGGAAAAAGCCGTTTAGGAAGCAGAACCTTATCAATCTCATAAATCGCCACCTGTTTATCAGTATAAACAATGCTAGAAATGCTCGATTTAGTAAGTCCGGTACTAATATTCACTGAATTATCCGTAGTTGTAATAGTCATTGTATACTTATCATCTGATCCGGCCAGTGTTTTGATCGGATTACTAAGCGTCTGAAAATCAGACTTGGAAAGAAACATCGGCAGCACATGATACTGCACCAACGACACCTTTTCTTTGTCGTTCAAAGCGCCGATGTCTACCTTAAGGTTCGAAAATGCAGCATCTGGAGGGGCAAAGACGGTAATTCCGATGGTAGAGCTATTGATTTGGGAAGTTAGTTGATAGTCCACATGTGTTGCTTTAATGAGGCGGATGAAGGTGATGTATTTTCCGGCCTTTAGTAGGACCGCCACCACGTCGGTGGGTGGTGGGGGCGGTGGCGATGAGGTGTGGGGGTGGTGGGAATGGTGCGGGGGAGATGGGGAGGGAGCCTTTGCGGGGGGAGATGAGAGAGGTGACGGGGTTGGGGATAGGGAAACGGTGTTGGAGAAGTGGAGGAAGAAGATGAGAAATGAAAAGGAGAATGAGGGAAGGGAAATGTGTGCCATTTGGGAGAACTTGGAAGTGAATTGAGGTGTGAAGAGGGGGAGGAGAGGGTTTTAAATTTATTGAGGGAATTGGAATGATTACATGGAAGATGAAATATTAACCATATGATGTGGAAAAGGGAAAGGGGGAATTTGTTGCTCATTTGGTTCAACTGTTCGTTTAACTGTAACGGTTGATTATTTTTTTATCTTCAAAATAGCAAAAAGAAAATTGAAAACGATTAGTTAGAAATAGTGTTTGTTACCAAAAAAAACTGTTCATACTTTGGCAAATTGGCACTTGATTTGTTTGCAATGAGATTGTGTTGCTTGGAAAGGTGGAGTACATGATCAATGGATAAGGATATAACATAATGTTGATAGCTATGTAAGTTTGCTTTAAAATGCAGGCAAATCTTTGAAGATTATCAAGTGATGTGAATGATGGGTGGTGGTATTGGGATTTTGGATTCTCTTCACTCAACACAAAATCATGTATTCTCAATTGCTCAAAAGCTTTCTTGATGTCACATGGGAAAATAGATAATATGTTTTGCTATAAGTATTGAGTACTTTGCCCCTAATTTTTCCATGGAAATTGTTCATTTAAGTAACATAAAGTGGTAAAATGGTTTCATGCGTGCTCTAAAATGTTTAACTTAACTTTTAAAAAAACAATATGACATGTGAAGAGTGATTATACCCGGAGGATACTACTAACAACTATTCTCCGTTTTTTCAATTTTATGTAACTCTATTCTAATGAGTCTAATTAATTCCAAGATTTTAAGTATGTCGTAGGATGTTGCTACATAAGTACATTTCCGTGTTCGTTACCGTGTCTAATCTGTATCTCTATTAGATGTGTATACGGATGCTTGATATATATGATTTGTTATATGTCACGGAAGGTCTAAAGGATTTGTGAATTTAATTAATAACCTTAATATAACACAGTATTATATTGTAAATAACATATTAACAACCATTATTTAAAAATTATAGATGTCATTAGAAAATTTTCTATGCTAATTAGAGTGTATTGATTTCTAAACAAAAAGGGTAATTTTTGTAACCCCTTTATAGAATAGGATTTTAAATATTGGAGATTGGTATTTAGTAAATACCCCTTTTAAATTTTACAATTCATTAATTAATTAGTATTTTTATTCACTAAATATCCTTTTATTTAATTCATACCCCAACACAAAAACAAATCAAAATAAAATCCCTATTAATTAGTGATTTAAACTTCTAAACATAACCAAACACTAACTCTCTAAAAACGGTCATTTTCTACCAAATCATCATTGTCATTCTAGTTTTTCTTCTTGCCCAAACCGCCATGGTCATTTTTCGTTTTCCAATTCGACAACAATTGCATTTTTATTCTCCGATTTTAGTTTGCGTTCTCCGATTTCAGTAGCTTATGTGTTTCCGTTCTCTTATTATAGTTTCAATTTTTTCGATTCACAACGAAAACAACGGTTCAAACATCATTCATGGTATATTTCGCAAAAATATTTGTAACCAAGAATTACTTTGAGCATAAAAGATGGTACATCAAGCTTGAAGGTACTTTTTCTCAGAAAATGATAAATTTTTTCGGGAAAACTGTAAATTTTTTCTAGAAACAGTATATTTCTTTCGGAAATTTGTATATTTCTAAATTCTTCATTCTTCAAAGACATAGAATAATAAAATTAAAGGTATATTTTTCATGACAAATTATACACTTCTTATGGAATACCGTATATTTCTTTCGAAAAATTGTATATTTCAATAAAAAAAAATGTATACTTTATTTGAAAAATGGTATATTTTCTGAAAAATTGTATATTTTTTGGTATGTTTCAGTTGTATATTTTTTGAAAATGGTATATTTCTTTGGAAAAATTGTATAATTCTAATGTCTTCAAAGACAAATGATGACATAACAAGATTAAATGTATATTTTTCTTAGAAATGGTATATTTCTTTTTGGAAAATTGTATATTTCTTTTGAAAGACAGTATATTTCTGTTGGAAAATCGTATATTTCTTTTGAAAAATTGTATACTTCTTTTGAAAAATGGTATATTTTCTGGAAAATAAAAATGAACACGAACGAAACAGTTGTTGATTACATATGAAATCGAACTAGAGGTTGTGTTGGAAATCATAACTTTGACTTGATATTACATTGAATTTCTTAATTCCCAAAATTAAAGTTAAATTGATGTTGACAAGATACTAAACTAGAGATTT